>JAOEHI010032054.1:0-24171 GCA_025447815.1 Percopsis transmontana | reverse complement strand
GCTGGGAGTCCAACACCCAGACCACTAGACTATCCTGCCCCCTACTGGCTGGGAGTCCAACACCTAGACCACTAGACCATCCTGCCCCCACTTTATGTTGTATGTACAATTCTATGTTGTATTGTGGTCACGTTGTTCCGCTCCCTGGTGACCTGTGAGAGTAGCGTGTGTGGGTGTGGCCGCGTTTTGTTTTGTTTTAACGGTGCGTTTCTTGTGTTCGCAGACTCCCCTACAGCGAGTTCTTCGGTGGTGTGAGCGGACTCACGGTGGAGCAGTTCCGCAAGATCAACGGCTTTCCCAATGCATTCTGGGGCTGGGGAGGGGAGGACGATGACCTGTGGAACAGGTTTCTGAGTTGCTGTGTTTTGGATATTGTCATAGATTGCTTTTCACTCATCCCAGTTGAGGCTAGTTACGTCATAGCTCAGGTCGCGCGTTTATCCCCCCCACATGGCCCTCAGAAGGCAGCCGTTCTGGATGCAGACTCCACAGGGAGTATCCGAGAATGCACTGCTCACCTTTGCTCGGCTGTGTGAATCGGTGGCAAAGATGGCTACTTGCAGTGCTGGAAAATGATACATTGCGAATGATTTATTTCACAAAAATTTTAATTCTCCACGACAACTCTACTGAAGCATGAAGACTGACTCATTTCCATGTTGAAGAGGGCGTGAGTGTATATGTATACTAAGGATGTGAGTTTATATTGGTGGAAACTGCCACATTTAACTACTAATAAATGGAGGTAACATGATACTTGAAGGAAGCAGGGGGGGGGCAACGTGAAGATAAGCTACAGCCTAATGCTTTATCTTGTCGGCCGACATTTTTTGGTGGATTCCGGGGTTTACGACGCCAAGGATCGGGGGGGCAGGGGCACGTGGGACGAAGCCTTAATAAGAATCTTTTAGATGATTCTTAAGGGTTTCTTAAAGTGCATCTTTGCTGGGAGTAATGTCCAGTGTTTCACCTTTTGAATTGATCCGTTCCTCAAGGGGACCGTTTGTGTTTTGTCCCTGTCCCCCATCTGGGGACAGACGTGACAGCCCCCCCCATGTGTAGTCTTGACCAGTGTTTGGGTTTGGAAACCCGTCTGTGGTCCTTAGTGACGCCGTAGTAACGCCAGGCCTGTGCTGCCCTCTCATCCAGGGTGCACTATGCTGGGCTGAACGTCACGCGGCCCGAGGGAGAGATGGGGAAGTACAAGTCCATTCCACATCACCATCGAGGAGAGGTGCAGTTCCTGGGAAGGTAGGTGCACAAGGGTTCTTAACAAATGGGACCCTGAAGTTGGTTTTGTTCTATTATCTTGTTGTGTTCCAACCGCCCCTTGGATGCCATTTTTAAAATGTGTTTTAACCCCAGATGAATTTATGAATGAATCCATGTTATATTTCAGAGCTAGATTAATGTTTTATCATTTCACTGTTTTTAGGACCCAATTGTTTGCCCCAGTTCTAGTGTACTGTGGCTGATATTAGCGTGTGTTTAGCTCATGCTCTCTTGATATGATTGCCGTTGGTTCGCTATAATCCAAATAGAAAGCCAAAGGCCTCCTAGTGTTGCGTGTTGCATGTCCTAGTTATGTTCACTCACCCTAAATCATCCCGTTCTTCATGCTGTTCTGTGTCAGACCCCTGAAGAACATGTGTTCAGTGTATAGTGCTATAGTGCTTTCATATTAGCATTCGAAATGATGGTTTTATCATATCGGTATCGTTTTATTTTGTAAAAGTGTGAGCGGACAGTATATAAAACGTTACACATTTTAATAAATACAGCATAACAAGGTTAAAATAAATGGTAAAAAAGTGTTTATTTCACAATATACACACACACACACACAAAACCCAACAGAAAAACCTGTCTAAATATTGCTGTTGCCCCCCCCCAGGTATAAGCTCCTGAGGTACTCCAAGGAGCGGCAACACCTTGACGGCCTCAACAACCTACGCTACAGCCCCACCGTGTCCCTCAGTGGCCTGTACAAGAACATCACCGTGGACCTGCACCCAGAGATGGCCCCCATCGACGACTACTGAGCCCCTCCCCTGCACCCGTCCCTACCCCCCCCCCCCCACACACACACACACACCCACACCCCACACACCCCCGCCGTCTAGAGTCAGGGATGCTGTGGATGTTTTGGGGGGGGGGGCACACTATGTAATGCTGCCAAGAAGCCTCACACTGAAGAGGAAGAAACAAAAAAAAAGACAGACGAAAAAATAAAAACATTAGAGAGAAGAAAATTTAAGTGGGGAAAAAAAAACAACATGGAGAGAAGACATCGGCCTCTTCAAAGTGAACCGTTGGGGTGTGTGTGTGTGTGTGTGTGTGTGTGTGCGTGTGTGTGTGTGCGTGGCTGCATGTCTCTGTGTCTGTGCTGGCTTTAGCTACTACAATTCCCACAAGTCTCGGGGGCGGGGGGGTTTAGCGGTTAGCTAGAGGGGCGGGGCAGCGAGCTCGGCTCTGATGTTTACTTCGTCGCCTTACTGTGGCAGGCTTGGCCCCAGTGCAGCAGTGCACTGGTCGTCGTCACCATGGAGGCCAAAGCACTACTTCTCTCACTTTCTCAATTTGTTTTCATACAAGTTTGTTGTTGTTTTTTTGTTGTTTTTTTTGTTGTTTTTTTGGAAGAGGAGGAGGAGGAGGAGGAGGATATGATTCCTCGGTGACTTGTACGTTTGTTTATGTTTGGATTCATTGTATTTATTTTCTCCGGCTGTGGATTTTAGTTTTTTTTCTTTGAAGCACTCCCGTCTGCGTCACTAGGGGGCAGTAGCTGTTCCGTTTGCTGCACTGCTGCTGAATCCGCATGCACAGAACATGTATGTAAATATTGGCCTTTTCATGCTCTAGCGCAGAACACAGATGTGTAAATATCGGCCTCTTAGATTCTCGGGCATATGATGTGATATTCCAGTGGGTTTGAGTTTCTCTTTTTATTTTGGCAGCTACCTTTTTCAAGAGTGCGTGGTTTCTTCCCGACCGGACGTGACGCTATAACTAAGATAAGTGCAGGATGTGCGGCAGAAAAAGAAATATCCCAAATCTCACAATTTTAAATGATCTTTTGCATGCCTTAATTTATTTTGTTTACAAGATGTTGCTTTTCTCTTCCGAACATAATTTATTTGATCATTTCCAGATGTGTATATTTTTCATTTAGCCTTTTTTTTTTTCCATTTTGTTTTCCTGTGTTTTTTTTTTTTTTACTTTTCTCTCTTTTAAGGTGCACTGTGTGACTAAGTTAAGAGGAAGACGCGTCACAGCCCTGCGATGTCTATGTATGTCCCAGGTTTGGCCGAGTGTGCGTGCGTGTGTATGCTTGTGTGTGTGTGCGTGCATGCGTGTGTGTGCGTGTATGTTGATCGTCACACCGCACCCGTGCAGCGTGGAGCTGGATGTGACAATGTTCCCGGGTCCCGGGCTGTAGTATTTTATCTTGACTTTATAAGCTTGTGAGGCAGTTGGAGAGGGGCCAGAATGAGAGAACCCGAGCCGGAGGCTAACGGCGTTCTTGAATGGCACAGTGTGGAAGCTCGCGCCATGAAAACTTTAAGTTGTTTAAAGCTTTGAGCACTATGACGACAGTGAGAAAACTGTTTTATTTTGTGCCTGTTTTTGGCTGTCCACATTTCCCTTGTGCGTAGGCTATGAATTTGCCTATGAAATGTATGTCTAGAGGTTTTCTTAGATTGTGCTTCTAGCAATTGTTTGTTTTCTACATTTGTGTCTGGAAAAAGAATACACAATCAAAAAGAGAAATGAAGAAAGGGTTCCTCCATGGTGCTGCAGCAAGGGCCTCTGGGGGAGGCAGTGCTTGAAGCTCGCTATGAGATCCTGCCCCCCCCTTCTCCCAAAACCTCTGGAGCTCAGATTTGGGGAGCAGTCTGTTGATGTTTACAGAGGCAGCTGAATGGCAGGCTAACGTCTGGGTTCATCGTGAATTAATTGGGTGTTCCGTTGGAAGTGAACCGTGCCAAAGTCCACTTCTGCCCAGCCACTGTTTTTTACGGCCCGCCTTTCTTCCCCATCTCCCACTTTTCCTTCTGCTCCAGTCTGTTAACCCCTGGGTCTTATTAGCCTCTCTGCAGAAGACGGATATTTAGCTCTCTTGGGTTTTATTGCCAGTGTTGGTGAACAGGAAATTGCTTTTTCTTTTAGCTTTGTACTGCGTTTTGCATTGGAGCATGTGATTCTGTAAATACATAAAGACATTGCCATGCTAAATTTGTCCCAACGGATGGTGTTGTGTACTAACACTTGGTGTAACAGGAGAGCAGGAGCTTAAGGCTTGAGAAGGGAAACGGTGAATGCAGCCGCTGGTCGCAAACGTCCAGAGCCAAGTGGAGCCCAACAGCTGTCGAGACAAATAGAACTGTTCCACATTAACAAAGAGATGTTTGGCTGTGAAACCTATTTAACTATATGCGCACATTGAGGTGTTATGGAAATATTGTTTACCTTTTATGTTACATTTCTTAATTGTTAAAAATGAAATTCTTAATATTTCTCTGTGCCTTGTTTATCAAAGAGTAGCAATGTAATCAGCAGCCTATTACTGGTCAGATGGAGTTCATAACACGGAATGCATGGTCTCATTATATCCATAAATACAGAGCGTGCATCCTCAATGGAAAAGTAAGACCAGATAATAAGATGCTGAAACATTTTTGATCTCTTCTTGTTGCATGTACACACAAACGTACACATTGTTTTAACCTAAAGGTGCCACTTTTTATGTAAAATATTATTGTTAAAGGCAGGGGCTAAATATACAGAGGACATACAGTTGGGTCTCAATGTCTCAGTCCACTGCCTCTATCTAGTTCCATATTTCCCTCCTTTTGTCTCTCTTCATTCTGTTCTCCCTTTGCTCCCTCTCTTTCTCCTTTCTCCTCCATCTCTCTCTCCTAGGAGCCATTCTCATGCCCTGCTCCAGTCTGCTCATATCTTTCTATCTCTGCCACTATTGATTTCATCATTCATCGCTGTCAGAACACTTGATGTCTCATCACAAGTCAAGACAATGGAATGTTATCAAAAAGTCCATTTCAGATTTTGTGCCTTATTACCTTATTTTACTGCCATTTTATAGTCTAAAGTAATCTCATAGGTTCATCTAGGAAATAATCTGCAGGTTTGCACTTACTTATTTAAGGAATGAACATGGAAAAATAATATTTAGACATTTCATTCATTTAAAAATGAATAGATCTTGGTAGTGGCTGAGACTATTTACCCACACTGTAGGTCTTACTTTATCCTCTTGAATCCCTTTTTATATTTACATTTCAAACCACAGAGGACAGCAGAAATTACTATTCCTCACAATAGCAATCGTCAGTTTAACCAGTTGGCTAAACTCAGCTTTGTTCTACTCCACTTGCTCCTGGCCGTTTGCACATTTAGCATCTCTCACTTGGAGAACTAGTTTCTTAAGGCAGTATTTAACCAGTAACCAGAACTGTGTACTCGCTGCATTGTGGGAATCCAATGTCCATTCCTCTGTTGCCCTCTCTCAACCTTCTTCCTTTCTGCTCACTAAAGCAGAAACGCCTTAGAAATTAGCAACAAATCAACTAATAATTTTTAGTTGTAACATCACACACTGTTACCAATGACTCCCAAAATTCGTTCCTGGTCCAATCAGCCTGTTATCCAAAAACAAAGGTTGATCCATATCTAGTTAAAGACACCCAGAGATTGTGTTCCTCTAGTGTCTCTAGTGTGCCCTGTTCAGGGAACAGCAATGAAGGTGTTTACGAGGCAAGCCACATTTCACAGCGCAAGGCTTTGTTACCCTGCATGCAGAAATGGTGGAAAGCAGGGCTTTTAAAATGGCAACGTAGTGTTGTGCTCATGTGTTAGGTTTATAGTCCAGTGTTGGGGCAAAATTCCAGGTTCAATGCCAAACTCGGACTGGTCCTAGATCAGTATTCAGTCTTAATAACTCTCTGTTTGGCTGTCAAAGCTTATTGCAGAAGAATATATATTCACCATTGCGCAATTCTAATGTAGATTACATTTTGCAGTATTCATATTTGTGCCTTGAGTTTAGTATTAATATTATTCTTCCATTTTAAGTTTCTGTTCTGTGAGAGGAAATGATTTGGATTGTGTTTCATTCCTTCTTCATGTGTTTATTTTCTGTTGAACACTGACATGAATTGGTTCCATGACAACTGGCGGATAAGATTCTATTAATGCTATTGCCCGGTGAGAGAGAAGGGCCCTCCGATGACAGCTGTGACACCAACTTATGCGTTTCCACAGTTGGTACAAGTTGGAAGAGTGTGTTGAGCACTTAGGATCGATTTCAGCGTTAAGTTTCTTGTGCTTGTGTAAAATAAAAATGGATTTAAATTCTTGGACCCTCACTATTACCTGAGAAGTTGTTATTTTTCGAAGGATTGTTTGCATCCGATATTAAATATCAAAAGGAACCACCAGGCCAGTTGCAATCAGTCATTAGCTTGCAGCTAACAGTACCAATAGCTGTAGATGTTTTAACATTGCTGAAGGACAAACAATGAAGCCTTTCTCCTTAATGTTCCAAGTGCTTTATGATGGTGAAATCTGAAGCACTGTTAATATGTTGAACCATCTTGAACACTCTGCAGGTCTCTTGCTGTCCTTTTCCCTGTCTATTCTATCAGCAGGGACGGATGTAATGTAGAGGGGGTAAGAGGACCGAGTTTGACATGAGTCTCATCTATCCTGAGTGCACACTTCAATATCGGAAGCTCACAAAATGGTGGGCAACAGAAAAGGTGTCAAATTGGCTCCTTGTGGCTCCCCGTTTTTTTCGCACAGTACTGTATCATTCATTTGGCAGAAGGATTTGTCATTTCAGAATGCTATTAAGATTTCTTTTTTCTTTTTCTTTTTTGTAAAACGTAAAAGAAACACACTCAGTGTTAATGTAGCAGCCGCTCTGCACATGCTCAGTTGCACAGCTCCACGTTCTAGTATTTCATTGATCAGAAGCACCTACTGGAGTTTCACCCCCATTTCAAAGTACACCAGACGTTTTACATAGTGAGGATGACCGTTGGCTGTGTCGTCTGTCTTGTACAATTTTTGGTAACTGCTGGTAAACAGTTAAATCTGCTGTAGAATTATTAGTTTCCGTAAAGGTTTTTTTTTTTGTTTTGTTTGTTTTTTAAATTGTTGATTTAATCTTTATTTTTTTCAACAAAAGATGAATAAACACTTCATTGCCATGTTCTGGAAAACAGCCTTTGTCTCGTTTATTTCCTAGTAGGAATTGTTTTCGTTTGTCCTACTCAGCTAGTTCTACCGAATCAAATGTGTCCACATTGTTCAAGTAATGAATGAAAATAGAAAAATAATACCAAAGAAAAGCTTAATCAAGTTACCGTATGTTGCCGCTGAATCTACTTCCTCCTCATTTACAGTTCCTTCTTCACCACCAGTTCTGCTCATTAAACAAACCATAGTGGAACCTGTTTGTTTGAAGTAGATCCTAAATCTTTAATCTTTTATGAAACATCATCGTTATTAGTTTGAATTTAACGACTTAAATAAATGACCTTTACTATCAAAATTCATATTACTATATTACTATAAACCTTACTGTTAACAGAAAAGGTTACAATCTGGTCTTCCTCAAGCCTGTAAGTATGTAATGTGTTTTGTGTTCAGTGATCATGACTCGAGTCAGTCAGCAGTTTG
Source organism: Percopsis transmontana (assembly GCA_025447815.1). NCBI lineage: Eukaryota > Metazoa > Chordata > Actinopteri > Percopsiformes > Percopsidae > Percopsis > Percopsis transmontana. Next base: position 16,467 of record JAOEHI010032054.1, on the reverse strand, counting down.
TCTTTAGTTTGGTTTTATTCAAGCTCTATTAAGCAGAATATTTGACATGTTCAGGTCCACTTATTTCAAACTGCCAAGGGAAGACATCTTTGAGGGCTGGTGTGCTACTTCAATAAATCAGTGCCAACCGCAGGCTACTGGAATGTGTAGCTCCTCTGAGATGCAAATTCAAATACCATTCAAAAAAAAAAATATATATATTTTTGTTTTGAAACCTGTTGGGGGAATTATCGCCCCCTGCTGGAGTTTGATTTGGGACATTAGTCCAGCACTAAATTCCTCATCCATTTGTTATTAATGTAGCTTGCTAGTGTGCTAATCAGTTGTGAGTCTTGCATCGCCAACACTATCAAACCACTCTCTGATTCTGCTCCTTTTTTAAAATAACCCACATCAAATAAGCGTACTCATAAAACAATTAACTTGAAAATGAACCCCCATGTACGTTCAGCTTTTTTCACTGCTAACGTATCCGTGGCTAGGACCTTTAGCTCGCTGTCCTGCAAACGCGTATAAAAACCGTTACTGGTGTGCATCGACGACGACGGCGGTAGTCGTGTAGGAATAGGGGCTCAGCAGCAACGCTAACGTGTAGTGACGGTGACCTTGAGCATGCGCCTCAAACACCACCTACAAACACAGGAACAACAACATTAAAATGGATCGTGTGTAAGATCTAGTATTTTATAAACCTGTGGGCGGGCTGTGCCCGTATACAGTGTGAACATTAGTGGAATTAGTGAGTGCTCTTCCTTCAGTCGCTATCAAATCCCTCATTAAACGCACATGCATGCACGCTCCTTGCTTCGTATTTTCGCCATCAAGTAGGCTACTTAAAGGCGAAAGTGTTAAAGCTTCACGCTCTGTGAAGGGGTGGGAGTAAACCCGTTTTTCCCCACCAACATTCCCAGGCTGCGATCATAATCATATACCAGTTGTTACTTCTTTTTTTCGTGCTGTCACCACTGGCATGAACAGCGCTATCAGTGATATCACATAGGCTTACTAATAATTATGAATACATTATCAGTAGTACTAGTAGTAGTAGTAGAAGTAGTAGTAGTTAATCTAGAAGTCAACGGTAGCTCATGACGTTGTGCCTCCAACTTAGTAAATGTACAAGAGCGCCTAAGATCCCAAAGCAACGCTGTCACACCTAACCCCAACCCTCAGCACAAAGAGGGGTTAGTAATGTTCAGAGGAAGGCTAATGGTTGTTGAGGTGGCTATACGAGGACATGGATCACAGTACGACTTTTGGCCCAGTTGTTCTGAGAATTATTTCCACACAGCAGAAACAAACAGTGCCAGGGCGATTGTAAACACAGTTCAGCCTGTGCCTAACCCAGTTTGCAAATGCAGGGCCACCTTCCTAGAAGGGCCACTGTGACCGGAGCCCCTCTTTCAGATGATGATGTTACATTTTAATGCTCTCGTCGCCTTAAAAGTGCACTAGCTATATTAATAGCTAATATATAATAAGTGGGATAGAATGATCACAGAATAGTTTCTCCTGGTTGTATTATGAAGTTACATCCAAGTGTCGTATATTTCCATTCCAGAATAAAAATGGAAGTAGACCTTTGTATATCTTAACTTAAACACTAGGGCAATGTACAGAACACATCTAGAGACTTAATAGAGCTCCCCAGATATGTTATAAGTATGTTTTTTCAACATACATTTGAGCTCAATGGAACCTGGAAATAATGGATATTTCTGGTTCATTGAATACCAAATGTAATCCTGATCCCAATGTGTGGGACAATCAGGTCATTTAGCAACAGCATTTATCCAAAGCAACTTGCAATTACATGCTGCTATTACATGGTGCAGTTAGGGGTTAGGCATCTTGCTCAAGGATGCTTACAGGTAGGCCACTACACTATCCTGCCACCTACTGGCTGGGAGTCCAACACCCAGACCGCTAGACTATCCTGCCCCCTACTGGCTGGGAGTCCAACACCCAGACCGCTACACTATCCTGCCCCCTACTGGTTGAGAGTCACACACCCAGACCGCTACACTATCCTGCCCCCTACTGACTGGGAGTCCAACACCCAGACCGCTAGACTATCCTGCCATGTGACCAAGAGCAGTCCAACATACGACTCAGTGAGGTTCATACAGTACATGAACTAACAAATACCAACATTCCAGCACTCACGTCAGCCATCTCGTGGAAGGGCGTGGCCCCCTCGGCTTTCCAGTAAGCCTTGGTGTCAAACTCCACGCGGTAGACCCCCGCTGGAAACTGCTGCTCTGTGATGAGGTCGTGGACCTCCCCGGTCGCATCGGTCGCCCTGTAAAGAAGCAAGCACAGATGACCTCTAACCTGGCAGGTGCCGTCTGAAGGCAGTTATGTGTTTACCTCCAACAAGAAGTGTGCTTCATCCCGTCTATACTAGTGTAGACGGGATACCTCAGAAAGAGTTAGGATTTGGAAATATTGGTCAAAAATAAATAAATTCTTCTTTTCTTTGCTGCTGTTGGGATCAGATCTTAGAAGGTTTAAGCGCTTGGCTTGTATTTATGCTGAATGGTGTGTTGATAAGTAATGTAGTAGTTATCCCTGATGACTGATTGTAACCTTCTAACTGCTTACGATAACTGGTGCATGGCCAATTAAGCTATTGACACATGTACTTATTGTAAGTCGTTTTGGATGAAAGTGTCTGCTGGATGCTTTAAATGTAATTGTAAAAATATGCTAAGGCCTGAGTCAGTAGATTCTCTGGGACCCAGATCAGGGAATGTATTGATGTATTCACTGGCAAAACCGACAGTTAGTGATGTGTGTTGACAATTGGTGAAAAATTGTCATATATATAATATAAGAGAGACTTTGGATAAAATGTTGCAATGGTTCAAAAGTGTAATTATTATATTATTGCTCTTTAAGGGGAATTGTTTATTGATCAGCCTTTATGGGTATGTGCTCTATTGCTTACACTTCTTGTTTATTTATGTGATTCAGACATGACTCTGTATAAGAACTTGAAAAGGTAATCCTCCGTCCACTGTTTCACCAATACTGGAGCAGACAGGAGTAGGTGTGGGGGTAAGGGGGGGAGGGGGAGGCAGAAGGTCTTTTATGACATAGTGGTTCTCTAGGTGAACCAACAAGGGAGGTGGTAATGTTTTGAGACAATATTTGTCTCGGGTGTTGACATATTAGTAATAAAAACAGTACCAGGTAATTTAGCAGGAGATAGAAACATAAAAAAAACATTTTTTAAAAACAAGCTGAAAATGCGCTAAGGCCTGAGACAGTAGATTTCTGGGGATCACCATCATTTTTTAAAAACAAGCAGCTTGTCTGCAGCAGACATGGGTCTGATTGGTAGGGACAGGTTGGGAATGTCTCCTGACGTCTGATAACATCTGACATGGCGCGCTGGTTGCCTCCTGTCTGCCCCTTCGGTGTCTGATTGGGCTTTTGCAAAGCACAGGGGGTTCTTTGCGGCTTCTCGCAAACACTAGAAGCTTTTGGAATTGGATGAAACTGACTAGAAACGCGCCAACGAACCCACTGTTCCGTACCCGTTGGCGACCTGCTCCCATTCCCCGCCGGTGCGTTGCCGAGACAACTTGAGCGCCACAGAGGCAGCGGGCGCACCTTTCACCGCATCCAGAATCTTCACCATCAGCGGACAGTTAGTGTCCGACCCCCCATGCCTCTCCTGAAAGCAAAAGCACAACTATGGGACACATGCACATACAGTATATTACACGTTACACTTAATAATCTCGTACCGCTACAGCATAAGGAAAAATGCATGCAAACTGCAGTTGGCATATAATCGAATCAACCTTCACATTTTATATAGGCCTAACCCATCTAATCTCATTTACACTCATTTAAGTTGAAGGACTTGACTTGTTACTGTTCGAGTCTTAGCATTAGTAGGCCATTTGGGACAGTGTGGGTTGTGATATCTTAAATTATTATTGTGTATCAATTTAGAATTTCTACTAAATGCAGTAAATGTCAAATTTGTATCCTACTTTTCTGATATTCAATCCCAGGTTTCCTATGACGTATTTTGGAAGGCTATAGTTTACAGATAACTTATTACCCAGTGCTTGCATTGCTTGTGGTACGTTTTCAGTAAACTGTGTACAAATGTACACGACAGTTTAAACTGTTTCTGGTCGCTTCTGGTCAGTGTAGGATAAAATTTTTGGTTTGTAGTCAATTGTATTAATGACCAAGTTGATAATGATGAAATTACGTTAATTATACTTATAAATGCTATTAATTTAGTGAATTGAGCAACAGTAATAGGTAAAAATAGTTAAGATAAAACAGTTAAATTAATTCATTGGAAATTAAATTGGAATTAAATTGGAAAAAACGTCTTCTCAAGTAACACACACACACACACATACATGTACTCACCAGAGGTGCAGCGTTGCAGACCAGGCAAGCAGAAGCCAGAATTGCACACAGCAGCAGTCTTAACATTCTGGAGGTCCACACACACACACACACACACACACGAACACACAAACGAATGCACAGACTGACCTATACAGTAGCATGTACACATGACCACTCAACATATTATATACAGTCACTTCTACTGACACTCCCCTCAGGGTTCAATACGGTTCTATCTTCTCCAGTTCATGTGTGTTGACCAAGTCAATACCTGGGAAATGAATAACCCAGACAAAACAGGCTTTACAGAAGAGCAATGTAGACAAGTGAATAAGATTCGGGAGTTACACCAGGAGTGTTTTGTTGGTCTTAGATTATGTCTGATCACTGGGCAGACACCGTGGATGAGACAGTGCCAACAGCATGTACTGTTTAGCTTGTACGGTAGGCTACTATGTAGCATGCACAAAGATGTGAGTCATGAGCTTGAGGTCATATCGGTACATTTGGGCTGCAGAGATGGACTGTATGCTCAAATAGTATCAGTTGGAATAGAACAAAATGTACATGTAGGATTTGAGGGCCTCCAATTAGATGTCTATGGGTTACTGGACATTTTCTATAGTTGACCCAACAAAACATAGAAATTGGAATAAAAAGTGTTTTCAAACAATTACAGCAGATAAATGACACAATGCCTCAATGAGAAAGAATATTAAAGAGGTATCAGACAGACACATTTTACATGTAATATTCAACAATTCCATTAATAATATGTAATAAGTAATAAATAATACCTATGTAATATACCATCTGCTTTTGTAGTGTAAGGATTACATTTTAGAAAAGAAAACTTTGTGTGACTATTGAAGTGAAGCCAGCAACAAGGCTGTCTTCCTGTGGCTGCCATTGTGGCCCATGCTGGTACTGTAGGCTTTAAAGCTAACTGTAGAGGCGGAGCTAACACTGTAGAGACGGGGCTAACACGGTAGAGGCGGAGCCAACATTATTGAGGCGGAGCTAAAACTGTAGAGGCGGAGCTAACACTGTAAAGGTGGAGCCAACATTATTGAGGCGGAGCCAACACGATCGAGGCGGAGCTAAAACTGTAGAGGCGGAGCCAACACGATCGGGGCGGAGCTAAAACTGTAGAGGCGGGGCCAACACGGTCGAGGCGGAGCTAACACTGTAGAGGCAGAGCTAACACGGTAGAGGCGGAGCTAACACTGTAGAGGTGGAGCTAACACTGTAGAGGCGGGGCCAACCCGGTAGAGGCAGAGCTAACAAGGTATAGGCGGAGCTAACACTGTAGAGGCGGGGCTAATTGTAGAAGCAGAGCTCGCAACACCAGGATCGTATTAATTTCGTCAGATAAAATATGTGATTTTCTATATTTATATTTATTTTTTAGATCAATTTCACAGTTCAGATGTTTTTTTATTATTTACATCACAGTTGTCACATCCAACACATATGTTGTTAATTGATTGACAGGTTGAAAATTGATTGTTCACGTTAATTGACAGGAATACATATTCAGTTGATGCATATACTGTAACAGTCACAACCAATAGGAAAATGATAAACAAAGTGGCCATTGTGGTTCCAGCATGTGGTAGAGTCTGATTTGATTGGTAGAGTCTGAACTGATTAATTAAGTTACTCTGCAAACTTATATTTAAATGAGGCCGCATCCTTTCCTGCTCCCGTCACGTCCTACGGCTCCAGGGTTTACTCCTGGGTCAAGTCGACGCTCCTGGTCAGGGCAGCTTTTCGAGCCCTATCACCTTCTGCTGGATCCCTGAAGGTGTCCAGAGCGGGGGGGACCTGGACGACAGAGGGCACAGGGACATCATAGGAGGGTAAAGGGGCAACAAAGGTGTAGCATACAATGTTATTTGGGTCTGTTCCACTTTGTTGTACCAGTACAGTATTTATAGTGAAGCTGCTGGCGCAGTGCATACCTGAGTGAAATTGACCTATTTGTTAATAGGTGCTTTCGGACCGGAGGAACTTTTTTATAGTTCTTCGATCTGTTGGAGGAAGTACCCCCTTTTCGTGTGCTGAGCTCCTGCTTCATGGGAGGCACTCTCCCAACGCAATAGGAACCATGAGTCAAATGAAGCACCGGCAACCGCCAAAAAAACGTGTTAGCCGTGTAAACAACAGCGTTAGAACATGATAAAATAAACTCCGAGAAATGGACCAACACTGAAGTGCAGGCCTTATTGAGCCTCTGTGTGACAGAGGGAATTCAGCATTTCCTCTCAACAACTGCTCTAAGAATATTAAGCACTTTGCAGTTGGCAATTATTGACTGTTTGAAGAGCGAACGATAACTTTAGATTATTGTAAATATTAACTGTTTTGAGGAGCGAATGATTCACTTTCGAGTAATGTTGTGCAAATTCATAGGTGAGGTTACATGATGCTGTTAACAAATGTACTAATTGTAATCGCTTTGGATAAAAGCGTCTGCTTAAATGTAAAATGTAAAAAACCAACTGACATCTCCATACCATCAGTCAGCTGGCTTACGTCGCTTTAGCCTTCCTACTGACGGTGCAAATGCAAACGGAAAAAAAAGCCCTTGAAAGTATGTGGTTCTCGGGGGAGCTCCCCAGTGGGTAGTCCCTAGAACTGTTTGGTCCGAAAGTTGTGATGCCTCTGTGAAAATAGTCAATTAAACTTACATAATATTATTTCCTATTTCTAGTAGACACTGTTTTCGGGAAATTCCCTGAGTATCCCAGGCATTACTGTCACTGTGTATGGGGCTGATGTCACGTTTAAATACACTGAAGCGACTCAGCTGTGTCCTTTCCACACAGCTTGTTACCTATTGTTGGTTTCCTAGCTCCTACTCCTTGTCTGCTGGAGTAGAGAACACAGGGGAGCAATTGGTAATAGGTTTTATAAAAAAGCGATTTTTTTGTTACTGGTCTGGGTTCGAACCCTGAAAAGACCCACTAGACAATGGTTTACATTTGACTTTTTTTTTTGTTTAGCTAAAGCATTTAGCAGACGCTTTTATCCAAAGCGACTTACAATTAGTACGTTTGTTGACAGCATTATGTAACGGTTACTTCACCTATGAATTTGCACAATATTACTCGAAAGTGTATCATTCGCTCCTCAAAACAGTTAATATTTACAATAATCTAAAGTTAAAATAATATAGCATATACATTAAAATGCATATACATATATGCATTTTAATATACAGTATATATATATATGTGTGTGTGTGTGTGTGTGTCTTAAACCATATACAATGTGAGATATAACATGGAGATATACATCTGTAGGTATAATGTGCTATTTTATTCAACATTGCTTGGGTCCTCCCACCATGGAGGTTGCCAAGACAGTTAGCATTGTCTCAGTATCCTGTATTTGTAAGTATACAGCACTGTTTACAGGGGATAATTACTTAGTGGACCTTTAAGGAGTAACAAAATGCTCAAATGTTTGTTTACTCTTTAATACGGTAACATTAATCAGTGTAAATGTCCTTTCATACGCGACAACGCACCACTGCGCTCTGAAACCCATTATTGTCTGCTAAATTACCTAATTATAAGTGTTTGTGTGTGTACCTTGGTAAAGCGAGACAGTTTAAACATTGGCGCAGAGTGAGGAAGAGGCCTGCCCTTCCTCAACAGACTGGTTCTGGTGTCTGCAACCACATTCTTCTTCTACACAAACACACACACACACACACACAGTACGGTAAGTACGGTAATTTGGTTAATTTATGTTCAATTAAGTGAAAAGTCAGTGGACTGAACTTATGGAATGAAATTAGAGGTGTTTTAGATAATTTGATCTATCAACGTGGCTGATAAAAACAAAGCAAAATGGGATTCCAATGTGATTAAAAACCATACAATGTAAATTGTAAATGCTGTAAAGGTAAAGTGATTGCAGTCTGTCACGCCCACGATACGCAGCGAACATTCAGTATGTGAAAATGAGTTCAAGAACATGGCTAACGTTTTCGTCCGGTGTTCACTAAACGTAGGAAACATTTCATCCTGAAGTGAATGCGCATCAGATTAAACATTAATTAGCAAATGAGCTTGATATGGTATACTATCCTCCCTCCCTCTCCCTCTCCCTCTCTCTTACCGGGGGGATTGGTTGTTTTGGGGGTGAGGTCTTGTACTTCTCCAGCCAATGTTGTCCATACTTATGGGCGAGCACATCGGCCAATGGAGAGGAGGGTCGTCTAACGAGTCAACACACGCACACTAAATCCAAGAACCTGATAAACGCGCACACACACTCACACTGTACCACTGTATTTCTGACCGTATTTTCACTCCGTATGTCCTGTCTTGGGTCCAGGGGGGGGGCTTTACAGGGTTAGCAGGCTTTTGGGAGGGGTACCGGTCTCTGAACTGGGAGCGGTGTTGATTTAGTTCTTTAGCGGTGGTGAGCCCAGCGCGAACCCCATCCCGGTTCAGAGACACAAAGTCTGCCTGGACGGGCCGGTCCGAACCAAAACTTGGGATATATTCCTGCCACAACATAGCTGGACACACACACACACACACACACACACGCACACGCACACACGCATTGGATTACACATCGGGGAATCAGGTGGGAATCAAACCACCAACCTGTGTCCCAGGAAGTCAGTTGTCTGTAGAAATACAATACTTTGATCAATCAAACATGTACCATCCTGTAGGCTACCTTGTGAGACACCCCCGTCTTTCCGTGATGTCGATATTCCATATACGAAGTCCTCATCCCGAACCTGCTTCTTCATCATCTTTTGGCTCCCGTTTATGGAGATATAAAATAACTGCAGCAGTTAGGACAGAAGAGACACCACCCATCTTCCACAAAATACTTCTAAGACCCACCTCTTCAGAATCCACCACAGTAACTGAACCACTGACCTCTCCACCTCATAAAACTCCACTAACTGAACTTCTCTATGATGTACGTCTATCTCCATCTTCTATCTAAAAAAAATATAAAAAAATATTTCTCTGTCCTGACCTTATAATTTATGTAAAATGTATAGCTAAGTTAGCCCTCACTAGGGTAATAAATAAATAATGAACACATCAAGCTTATTAAATTGCCGGATGGAAAACCTGGCTTTGCTAACGTTTAAAGTGGTCAAGTCTGACCTTTAAAGTGGTCAAGTCTCTGCTGTTTGTTAAAGGCTATACTATAACGTTACCCAGTTTGCTCGGCCACGAAGAATAAGGTCAATCATACATGGAATATCTGATCATTTTAAATTTTTGTCGATTGAATGAGATGTACTTTAGTGAGTTTATATATTTGAGTGTGTTCTTCAAAAATGTTATAACTTACCTGTGGGTTCCTGCTAAGCGTGATGTTGCTATGGCAACACGACGGTAAACACCAACTTGACTGAACTCAAAGGCAACTAACCAACGGCTTAGTGAAGAATAACTTAATTTAGATTTAAATGTTGTTGAAATGTTGTCGAATAGCTATTACGTTGTTTTTTTTTAATTATTGTGGTGCTCTTCAAAATCTGACGACAGGAAGTGACGTAACAAACGCTTTGCTGTTTTGCGCATGCGCTGTAGTAATAGGAGCCAGACGAGATCACAACACGCGTGAGTTTGTTTTTCTTCTTTATTTTAATAAACACAACACGCTTATTAATGATATACAGTGACTTGAGGCTCATGGACACTTCAGGCTTTGCTGAACCGCATCACACAGAGCTGCTACACTTAAAGGGAACTTTCACAGAGCCATACTTTTGCTTTGGTTAGCATACATCTCTCTGAATTCCCAACACAATCCCATATACATCAGAATGATTCCGATGTCTATGGTCAAGCTTGGTTGACCATAGACTAGCCACAGTGGAGCGGAGGGGTTTTTCCACAGTATTTCCTCTGGAAGGATGTGTATTCGGTGCGCATAGGTGGAATTAACATACAGCTCGCTGAACGTCACTGGGCGAATGCAACATGTTGTGGTACACAGCTATCGCTCGCTCGCTCGCTTGCTCGCTCGCTCGCTCGCTCGCTTGCTCTCTCTCTCTCTCCTATTACATTAGTAAGTTAGCCCATTACAATCAAATCATTAACTATTTACAGTGCATTCACAATATAAATTAAAAAAAAAAACATAACTATGGATGTAGCTACAGTAGCCGCCAAACGAACGTTTACTCTAGACGTAAACAGTTTATTGTTTTCTGTTAATGTATTCATACATTTTAAGGTTATATAATATAATTATAGAATGACTAATTATAGAATTACTAATTTAATTTAAAAAATCCCTCCAAAATAAGTTATTAAAATAAAACAATTAATCTGGTAAGGCCTGGGGGGACATCACCCGGCCAACTGACACCCTGACACCGAGCCTGCCTCCATGTTGCAGGAAAAGGCTGTCTGCTCTCGCTGAAAAATCACATCTCTAATGACTGTCTTCGCTTACAGCCCCCAAATCACAAAGTCTGCCTGTGTGTGTGTGTGTGTGTTGTGTGTGCAGGTCCTTCATCATGACCCTTCACGTCAAGGAGCACAGGAGGAAGAGGAGTAGAGCCGTCTCTGAGTTCCCAGAGTCCCCTGCTTCCGGCCCCCCGGCCACACCCAGCAGAGGGATGGAGGGGGGGGCGAGCCGCCCCAAAAAGAGGAGATCGGAGATGAGGAGGGGGGAGGAGAGGGAGGAGGAGACGTCAGTCACTGTGGAAACCAACGTGACTGAATCAAGGAAAAAAAAGAAGAAGAAGAAGAAGAAACACAGACCAGCCGAGGAGGCTGTCTCTACGGTAACTGCCGACCAAAACAACGCAGAAGAGGAGACGAGACAGGAAGTCCCAGGTATCTCCTAGCAACGAGACCCTGTGCTGTTGTCTCCTAGCCGTGTGTCCTTGCCTCCTAGCCATGTGTCCTTGCCTCCTAGCAGCCTCACAAGAATTGGAGGAGGAGGAGAAAAAGAAGAAGAAGAAAAAGAAGAAGAAGTCAGAGAAGGCGAAAAAGAGGCGTGAAGAAAGAGAGGGGGTGGAGCCCTGGGCTAGAGGGGAGGAGAGTGGTGGAGGAGAGGAGGGGGAGGTCAGTGTAATGAGTACAGGATCCCAGCACACATCGCACGCAGCTGTCATGCAGGACTTCCAGTGAGTACCAGTAAATACCAGTAAACAAACCAGTTAACTAGGCCAGGGAGTACCAGTAAACAAACCAGTTAACTAGGCCAGGGAGTACCAGTAAACAAACCAGTTAACTAGGCCAGTGAACTGTTAAACAAAGTAGTGAGTCTGTAAGCAAGCAGTTTATTAGCGATATTATGACAGCAAATCCATCTCAGGCGCTAACATAATCAAGGCACTCCTAAAGACAGACTCCTGGCTGTAGACTGGTTTTCAGAAACCTGTGGGTGACGATAGTTCCGGTTCAAAGTATTAGTGCTATGCATTCTGCGTTATTGACATGCCTGTAGTCTCTTAATGCTTGAATGTGTCGCGCTTCATAATGTCAATGTGTTGTTGTGTAACTGTAGAGAGGAGCAAGGAGGCATCAGGGAACTGGAGGAGTTCATCCCAGACGTTCGCAGCAGAGCTCCATACGAAGTCAACAAGATGCTGAAATACGACCTCCCACGCTTCAAAGAATTTAAAAGGAAAGGTCAGACGGTATCTAATTTGTCTTTTTGTAGAGGTCAGAGGTCACAGTAAATTGTTGGATGGCAACCAATAATCTGGTTTATATAATAATGATGTCAGTAACTAGGGTTGCACCGATGGCCTTTTTCCCTGCCGATTCCGAATCCCGTTTTTTTTTTTTTAGAATGCGTAAGTTCTGTTTCACTTTGGCTCTGTTGTTTCCCTTCTACATCATACTATGTGAGTGTGTTATTGGGATGTGGGATCGTTAAATGAACCCCGACATTTTCCATCTCTCATTTGCAAACGCACGCGCGCCGACCCGTTTCAGGCGTGGCGGTGCGCTGGGGCCGCTTCACGGCCAAGGAGAACCAGCAGATCAGAAGAAACATTGAGGACTTCCTGGTGCTGACGGGCATCAGCTCAACCAGCATGCTCTTCTTCCCCGAGAGGTTTGGGGCGAGCGCCGCCGACATCAAGAACCTGAGGGTCAAGCATCGCTTCCTGGAAAGGATTGGTGCGCCAGCATACACGCGCACACACACACACACACACACACACACACACACACACACAAACACTGTGTGAGTGATACTATGGTGATGCAATGATGCCATGGCCATGGTTATTATTTATTTTTTCTCTGTCTGTCTGTCTGTATGGATGTCTGTCTGCAGCTGATGGGATTCCCAGACCATGTCAAAATGTTTTCATGAGAGCTTCCAAGACCTACAACAACCTCAACTACATGGGCAGGTCAGAGGTTGTGTCCATGGCAACTAATTACTGTCCATCCCACGGCAACACTCCTTAACTTATCCTAATTCTTCTAACCGTGTGTGTGTGTGTGTGTGTGTGTGTGTGTGTGCGTCTGTGTGTGTGTGTGTAGGTTCTCTGAGCAGGAGACTGAGTCTCTGAAGAAACTGCACACTCGCTATGGTAACAACTGGAAGAAGATTTCCCAGAAGATGGATCGTAGTGTCCAGTCCCTGGAGAAACGTTACTCCCAGCTCGGTACAGGACATGTTACGTTGCCTGCGTTGGCAATTCAAACTAGCTACTAGTAGGCTATTAGCATTCGTTATTTTATATATTTATTTTATAGACCTTTTCAGGTACTTATTTAGGTAGTTATTCATGAATATCCGTCCATCCATAGTCGTCCGCTTATCCGGTGTCGGGTCGCGGGGGCAGCAGCTCCAGCAGGGGGACCCCAAACCCGAGCCACATTAACCAGCTCTGACTGGGGGATCCCGAGGCGTTCCCAGGACTAGGTGGAGATATAGTCCCTCCCCCTAGTCCTGGGTCTTCCCCGAGGCCTTCTCCCAGCTGGATGTGCCTGAAACGCCTCCCCAGGGGGCATCCTTACCAGATGCCCAAACCACCTCAACTGGCTCCTTTCTACGTTATTCATACATAGATATTTTGTTAACGTTAACGTGTTTTTATATTGCTTAGGTGGCTTATGATTGTGCAGTATATTGTACAGTATACAGCGAGGGTATATGTTTTAAACCATGCCGTGCTGCAGAACGAAGGTTCTGCATAGCAGCGCACTTCCAAAAATATATTTACACGCTGCCTTTGCCCCGTTGGTGGGTGGGTCGTCACATTGGAGAATAAGGCCTATGCAGCCCTTTTGACATAAACATATTTACTCAGTTCTGTTTTGTTGGTGAAAACTATCTTTTGTTACCATGAAGGCTCAAATGTAGACTAATTAGCCTATGTTGTGTGTTTGTTATTGAGTGAATTTTATTAGACCTTACTAAACTAGTGAAAATCAAAATTGACAATTATGTCTTTTTCTTGTGTCTGTGTCTCTTGTGTGTGTCTCTTGTGTGTCTCTTGTGTGTGTGTCTCTTGTGTGTGTGTGTCTCTGTCTGTAAACAGACTTTTACAGTGTCCCTTGCACAAGTGTGTGTGTTTGATATCCATTGTGTATGCATTAATTTGTGTGTGTGTGTTGTCAGCCTCTAACCATGGTCCCTGGACCAGCGATGAGCTGTCCCGGCTGTTGGAGGGTGTCCGGACCCATGTAGAGGGTCTGCTGACGCGGCCGGAAGGGGGCGGTACTGGCGATAGCGACTCCTGGGTCTCCAGAGAGCAGCTGTCCAACAACCTGCCCTGGAATGACATCAGCAAACTAGTCAAAACCCGCTCCTGGCTCCAGTGTCGTAAGAAATGGTAAAGTGTGTGTGTGTGTGTGTGTGTGTGTGTGTGTGTGTGTCCGCCCGCCAATAGAAAGTCTGTAGCCTCCTTCCTTGATGGGCAGCAGATTACATGACAAGTTACTGTCACATCGGCATCAATAGAAGCAAAACCCAGTATAAGAGGTGGTCTGCGAGCAGAATGTTAGTTTTGGCGAAAGGAAACTGTACCATGCCTCGATCAGGGGGAGATTTCAGAGAGTTGTTGATTCTATCGTGTCGAAATTGTATATTTCCCTAGTGAGACATTGAATCCACAAATGAGTTACAAGCAATCGTTGTCTTTTAAACAGTTTATTTAACTACGAGGGAAAACAACAGAGAGGTACTTTAAAGAAATCAACTGGACCAGAGGTCTACCACATAAGGCAGTTCTTACCGTCTGGCCCAGAACACAGACATGCACCATCATTTAAACAGTCCAGGTCCTCCGAGGTGGGGGGGAACAGATCCTCCCCCACACCTTGAGGACCATACCAGATCCTTTACCAGCCTTGAGCGGACACCAAGACCAGTCTAGCCTAAACACTACCCATGTAGACACACTAGAAAAATGACAGAAGAAGTTAAGAATTATAAAAATGATAATAAAGCATGCTTGAAATAGATGGAGGAAAACCATTTTCTGCCACCACATTCAGCAGGCTGGAAGTTATCAAACTCGCAGCCTAAGCAAAATTAGGTCGACGAGAGCCTCTTGTACATCGGTATCTGTGTATGCTGTATAAATGTACTGTATGGTCAACTGCCTGTATGATGATGTATGCATAGTCTGTGCTGTATACAAAATAGGTATAGAATACTGTTCATATGTGGGGATATTCATAGTTATGTATATCCCCACTACCTCAGGCTCACCATTCTCCAAGTCAAGATCTCCGCAGGAGGGAGACCGGTGTTCAGCAGTGGGCCGAGGAGCCTTCAGGCCAAAATCCACCTTATCAACATGTATGGCTGATTTCATACCAGTTTTACCTGCTATAGGGAACGTTTGTTTCATTTTTTTACTTTTATTTAACAAGGAAAGGTTCTTAAGATTAAAAAATATATTTTTCACGATAGGTAGCAGCAAGTCATTAAATCACAATTACAGACAGACAATGTAAAACAAATATACAAAACTAGTAAAAAAAAAAAAAAGAAAAAGAAAATTACAATCCTAAAAAGCACAAGGTAAAGACATCAGCAGATTTCATACCTGACTTGAAATCACTTAAGTGGGACAAGTTCTTCCATTTTCAAGCTACTTCGCAAAGCATTCCAATCCGAAGGGGCAGAGAACATAAAAGCCCTTCTGACAAAAATCAGTTCTAGCATTTGGGACAGTTGGTAAGATAAAGTCCTGCGAATGAAGGGAGTACCCACCACCTGAAAAGAAAAAAAAGGAAAGAAAAAGCACAAATCAGATGGTAGTAAACCCAGAAGGGCTTTGTAGATACAAATATACCAGTGACTGAGCCTATGGGTGACTAAAGAGGGGTTCGAGCCAGAGAATTGGCCTACCTGTAAGCATCCTTCAGCGAGATTTTATCAGATGAAAACCCATCAAAATCCATATGTCCTTTTTATAAGGTATTCTCCAGTAACAGTACTGTGTTGCAGGTTATATAATATGAACGTGGAAGATAACGCTGATATCGACTGGGAACATGTTTCTCATACCATCGGGTGAGTCACATATTCAAAGTAGTATTTTCCATATACTTTGTAGCGGTGTTGATGACAATCTGTTAAAGCAACTGCAAAAAAATCTAAATGGATTTATATCGAGGCAGATGCTCTCAACCAGAGCAGATAATCTCACTGGGCCTTTCACCCACTGACAGCTGACAAATGTCTATGGCAACTATAAAAAAATGACACTAAATGTATGGCTCTAAAATCCTACCTACAGCAGCTTTTAATGTGTCCATGGAAACACTACAGTCTCTGCAGTAGTAGTACAACTACTGGTATTAACAGTAGCATTTGCGTGTGCTTGCAGTAACGTGACGGCCGACTACGTTCAGAAAGCCTACTTGAGGCTGAAGATTACTTATGTTCCTAATTGGTTCTATCTATCCTACTGCGGTCAGTCACACACACCTTTTCTTGATTCTCCTTTATATTTACTGTATGCCCCACGTAACTGTGGGGTTTCCGATGGTAGAGGTAACTTACTCCCCGACTGCTTCCTTTTAGAGATAATCGACTTCCTGTTTGAGAAGGTTGCTCCTCAGCTGAAACAGAAGTTGTTGGAGGCCAGCAGAAGGGAGG
>JAOEHI010032043.1:0-24171 GCA_025447815.1 Percopsis transmontana | reverse complement strand
GTTGCCCTCACAATTTTAAATAATAACCAAAAATTCAGTTAAAATTGTTGTTTTTTTCACCCCCAAACCCCCGCCCACATTTCTTGGTTGTAACCCCCCCCCCCCCCCCAGGACTGCGTGGGGCGATGACCTTTGCCCTCGCCATCAGAGACACGGCTACGTACGCTCGTCAGATGATGTTCTCCACCACACTGCTCGTCGTCTTCTTCACCGTCTGGATTTGTGGAGGAGGCACCACCCAGATGCTCTCCTGTCAGCGCATACGGTAAGATCCCGGCCTTTCATTTGCCTGTGAAAGACAGGCTTTGGACCGGGCCGCTTCTTTTAAATAAAAGGGAGTACCAGATAGGTGGGGTTAATCACTGTAGAAAATTGTAATTAAAGTCCAGATACAAAATGACTGAAAAGGGAGGGATAAAAACACCTGCTCAATAACACTGATCAAATCCCTTTTTACCTGCATTTCTATTTATTTTAACAGCGTGGGAGTTGACTCAGACCAAGATAATTCTGTAAGTATAACACTAAATATGTGTTTGTACTACTTCACTAGTACAGGAAAATACCGTAAATTTACATCTGTGTTGTTTTTCTAGGTCAGTATTGCTGAAGGGTCAGATAGGCGAAGCACCAAACACGAAAGTGCTTGGCTTTTCAGAATCTGGTACAACTTTGACCACAAGTATCCTTTGGTGCATTCTCTGCACAGAAGAACATATTTGAACCAAAAAATTGGTGGAATATGCGATGGGGATGCACAGGACATTCTTATACCACTGGGGGGAAAAAGAAGAGCAGAGTGATTTGAACCATATGTCCAGTAGATTGTGTCTGATTTGTGTCTTTGACATGAAGTTTACTAGTTGTCTGTGTCTGTAACTTACATTAGCAGACAGTAGAGGGAGCACTGAGTACAGACCGAAACACCAACTGTATTGGCAGTATTACTTTAATACTTCAATGTGTCCTAAAGTCCTCTAACTTTCTATTGAAGTCACGTTAACTTTAGTTATTACACCCTTGGGATTCACATGACATGGATTTTGAAACATCGCCGCCTATTTAACGGGGCTCTAAAACTATCTCTGTCTTGGAGTGATGTTTGAAAAGTCCTTGACTCTAGGCCCCCCTCTCCAGCTACCTGAAACCCATCCTGACCCACAGCGGCCCCCCTCTCACAGCCACGCTCCCCGCCTGCTGCGGCCCCCTGGCTCGCTGTCTCACCAGCCCTCAGGCCTACGAGGTCAGACGCGGACCAACCTTGTTTGTGCATGTTTAGCTGAGATAGACACGACTATCATAAACGAGGGTTGCCCGGCAACCAGGGTTTTAAACCCAATCCAATCGCAGTGTCAGTTCCCACCGCTAACTGGTTATAAGGCTGTGGACCTCTCACACCCCTACTTCCTCCCCACCAGAACGAGAGCCAGCTGAAGGACGACGACTCTGACCTCATCCTGACGGAGGGGGACATCAGTCTGACGTACGGGGACATCACCATTAGCACAGACGCCCGCGGCGCCCACACTAGCGGCGGGCCGGCGGGCCTCGCGGCGGGGGCGGGGGCGGCGGTCGCCTCCGAAGACCCGTACAGAGAGCTGACCTACGGGGACCAGGAGCTGGTGATGAGGGGTACCCGCCTGGTGCTGCCCATGGATGACTCTGAGCCCCCCTTCACAGACCCACGCCTACGGATGTGAGGGAAAAGCCCTGCAGCCCTGCAGTCGTACAGCCAGAGGAACCGGGCGGCCTCTGACACTCCCTCCTCTGTTCTGTCTCTTGCTTTTCGCACCATCTCTCATTTTCCACCTCCTCTAGGGGCTAATCGCTGTCTCTACCTCTTTCTCAATCTACACGTGTCTGCCGTTTGACATTACTGCAATGTAGTCTATTTATTTGATGACTTTGTTGATGTTTGTTTTGTATTTTATTGAAAACGATAGCTTTTTCTCTCAAGTTTGCTTTAAAATTAGAAAATGAGTGTGGCAGTCACATCACAGTAGCATTGCACAGAGGTCTGTGGGCATATGTTTAGGAAATCGAGTACCGACCGTGAGCCACAGTATTTTGAGTTTCACAAAAGCGCTAAAACTTTGATATGCATGCATGCAAAGGGCGCTTCTGTGTGTGGGACGGGGTTTTGGGTTTTGGGTCTAACACTGATGAATGTTCCCGACGACATTACTGTACATTTGGTTACAATCAAGTGCCTGGTGATTGTAGTTTTAAGCTTGGCAACCTTTTCTGGATCACCTCTGGGGGGGGGGGTGGGGGGCCGTTCAGAGCAAGCCGTCATGCTTGTGAATGCACCCTGTAAAGTAGACTCCCCTGTCCATGAGAATAGCATTACATACAGTGGGCATCGGGGTGTCGGTTGGTAACAATGCGATGCCACTGATAGGGTGAAACCATGCTGTGTAAGATGTGGGTCCCTCCCATTGACCTTTGACTGTGACTTGGAGAGGGATTTTCCACCTTATTAGAGAAGCTGATGTCACACGTGGCAGAATGAAGGGCTAAATGAGTCTGAACGGTTAAAGCTAGTGCCATTTTTTTTTTTTTTGTAATTTTTTACATTTTTTTATTTTTTTGTCTTGCATTTTGTGACTGACTGGAAACCACCAAGTATTTTGTATCCTTTCTCCGACATAGCTTAGGTACCATAAGCTAAATTCCATTTGTCACATTTGGCCTGACCTGTGCATTTTTATATTATAATCTTGTATTGCTGTTTTTGTTAAACTCCTAAAGTCCAATTTAGGATCATATTGTCTTATTGATTTGAATCTAAAATGTAGATATAATTATATACGTTAGATGTTGCAGAATGTGTTCTACCATGTTATTGGTACCTGCACAAATAATATCTTAGAATAAGAGGTGAATTGAAAGAATTTCTATCCATTTATTTTATTGGGAGACTTCACTGTAGTAGATTGACAAAAAGGATTATAAGTATACAAATGATATACAAATTATTGCATTCATAAAGTGAGCAGATGTAGGCATGAATATTCATATTTAGCAGTATCGCACAGTGCAGCAGTTTCTAAAGGCTAAAATATGACTTTGATGGTCATTGACGGTACCTTCAGATGAATGTTACATGAAGTCTTCTTATTTGAGTGTATGCTGTGTTAAACACTGGAGAAGCTACTGCAGTGTTGGTGTCCCAGGTGGACAGGCAGCTGTGTTGTTGTGCAGGGTGGCGACGTGCGTTTGTACAGTAGCTCATACGGCTTAACGGGGAGCGTTGGCCCTGGCGACAGGGTTTGATGTGGGCGGAAGGACACTAACGCTGCCAGACCAACATTGAGTTAAAGTGAGTTACTGTCTTGTAATCGTGTGGGCGGGTGAAAGTAACTGCCTGCGATAGTAAGGGGCAGAAAACAATGTCAGCCGATGCACGCGAAATGCACAAGTTGTGTGTTTGTGTGAGGGTGATGGAAGGAAAGCAGGAAAGTAGATATAGCTTTGCCTTTCATACAGTTATCTTCTGCTGTGCAGGAAAAGCATGAACTATTTTTCCCCTCCTCTAATTAGGCCTGCTTCTTGACACTTCATTGGTGTTTCTTGTTCAGAAAATTTATTTTTCCAACCATTTTATTTTTTGTAAAATGTTGTTTTATTCAAATCACAAGGAAGGGAACTGACAGTTAAAAGTAAAAAATAAAAAGAACCATTTGCACTCATCGTTTTTATATTACTATTAATTTCTTATTAAATGGCGGCTTTTGAATGATTTTTCACTATGTTTGGAAAGTGGCAGATAAATAAAAGAATTCATGCAAATCTAAGGATTTGTGAATTAATTTTAGGTAGAAACTTACTAATCATTTCCTCTGTCAATCATTCTGTTTGTTTGTATAGCACTAACCCTAACCCATTTCTAATTATATTTCACATAACAGTGTAGTGTGGATGCTTTAAAGCCCCAGCATACTGTACAGTAACTGGAATATTATATTTTATCGAATTGCCATCGAGGTCACTGTTTATGTTTGCAACACATTACTATTAGAATGCTATTGATGTGTATAGAGCATGGATTGGTCACAATAATTCTCCATTTGACGCTGTGGGGGGGGGGGGAATCAAATTGGTCATCAGTGCCACCGTTTTTTTTTTTTTTTATCTGCCAGATTAAATGATGTGAAATCTGCAAAGACCCATATAGGTCTATGTATTTGCCTGTACTGCTTTGTCAGTATATGTTCTCTCTCTGTATTTCAAATTGTAACGTGATTTTTGGCTTGGTTCATAGGAACCTTTTCTGAAGTGGCTGACCAAAGGGGGTTTGCTGTTCAGACTGTCCACGCTGTGTGTGTGTGTGTGTGTGTGTGTGTGTGTGTGTGTGTGTGTGTGTGTGTGTGTGTGTGTGTGTGTGTGTGTGTACTCATTCATATGAGAGTATGTATGTCATAAGGTGAAAGAGATCTGTGTTGCAGGTACTGACTGTTTACATCAGTGTAAATATACCCTCACCTGTTCATGTGCGTGCAACATTCAATAAACAGAAGCCTGTGTTTTTGGTTAAGTGCTGCTTTAATAGCCTCCTCATATAACCTGACGTGACAGATGCTGAGGTGATGGGGACATGGCCTATTCTGCCTCGGGTAATGCAGCTAACAAGCTCCAGAAAGCCTCCTTATCCATTCCAGAGCTTCTCTGTTAAATTTGACTAAGATGGAGACAGCAAGACTAGCCTATCTTCCCGGCCATTTTTCCACTGTGTTTGGCCTTCTCTACGCCATTCCTGATGCAGTATCGTATTTCAACCTGTGTTCAATCCCATGTGAATCTACCACACTTTTCTCATTTTCTCTCTGAACAAGTATCTTGTTCAGCAAGTTTAGCAAGATCGCAGTGCCTTTGTTGTTTGCTATCAATAGTCTGTAAACTGTACCTCCATTAAAAATTGCATTTACTTAGAGTTTTAAGGTAGTCCACATTTTATCACAAGGCCTTAGTCCAACACCAATCTGTTTTTATTTAGTTTATAGTTGCAGCCACCACCAGATAAGATCCATCTGTTTAATGACTGCTTGGTGTAAGCGTAGCGACTCCTAATATGGGCACACCTCAACTCTGCTCAAGAATGTCCCCATGGAGTAACTGTCTTGAAAGAAAAGATTGAGTTTAAATCTCTCACTCTCTCTCTCTCTCACTCACTCACTCACACCATCACAGTTGCAACTACTCTAGTCCAGATAAACTGTAATGTCTCCACACCAACTAAACAGGTGAGATGATAGTCTCCTATAATAACAGTCCTCTTACTGTTTATTAATGATACTATTAGAGCCATATTAGTTTACAGAACCGTAATGGCCCATCAACCCAAGTCAGAGGCTAAGTGTTTGTTTATAAGAGATGTAGTTTGGTTCAGTACCCATATTATTTGCACTTTCAATCTTGTGTTCTTTGAATATGGTAAAAGTGATATAAAGTGCAGAACAACCTAGACATTCAATATGAGTTAGAAGAATGGATCTTTTTCTTCATATCCTGCATTGAAATTAAACAGCATAAAGATGAGAGACATTTAATTAATTCCAGCTCGCTAAATTTTATTTTAGTGGGGGGTTTGTGAAGGAAGACAAAGGCTCTGCACTCCGCTAAGCAAATGTAACAAGCGAGAAACAGTATTTCAGCAGAGTCGTCGTCCCCGAATTTAGCATAATTAATAATTCAACTTATTATGGGCCTGTTGATAATGTCGACATCGGAATTTTTCAATACATTGATATGCTCATACATTACACTGTTAGGCTACTCAACTGCAACGACAGAAAGTTGTAGCGAGTTTGCACGTAGGCTATTTACTTTGGGTTTAGAATGAGTCATGTTGCTGTAATTCCTCACTGCAGCTGATATTTATTACCAAAGAAGGATGCAAGTGCGAAGAGTTAAAACACTATCGGGATGCTTGAACAGTTGAAACGATGCCCGCGGATAATCGATAGAATAGTCTACATAGTGTGTATTGTACAACCTATTAATACATTTAATTTAATAAAGATGTGTGTCAGCCGCTCAAATGCATAATGGCTAAATATACCACAAAAACAGACTAGCCTACCTGCTTATTCGTGCAAAAAAGCTCATAATAGGCTACATTAGCATGAATGAGAACTTTATTAGAACAGCTTGTGAATTCCTGGCTGAGGTCATTGTTTATAAGAGCGTACAGAGGTTTGGATCATATCCTGTAGTTTTTTTTTTTCTGTGCTCCCTGTCTTTTAAGGAGCGCGGACGAAGCAGATCGTACCTCCTGACCGTTCACGCGCTGCTGTGCGGAGAGGCGCGCATCTTTACGCTGTACGCAGAGGTGAGTCAAAGTAACACATTGACGTGTGTGATCTAGCAAAGTTTGATGAATGAAAAATATAAAATAAATTAGAGTGCAAATGGTTTAGCCATTTCAGGAAAGTCAATTCGCAATTAGTGTGCGGCTTGACTTCAACAATATATTAAACGTTTTCTGTTAAACTATATTGCAATATCTATCTATCTTTCTATTTATGTATGTTTGTCTAACTGTTTGTCTTAAACATGTGATTAGCCTAAATGGTCGCCATTGATAGTAACACTGACAAATGTGTTATGTTCCAAATATGTGCCTAACAATAACTGTAAAACATCCAATGCCTTCTGTTCTCCTATGGTTTGGACAGCTGCCAGCTCAAATGCTTGATGTCATTAGAGTTGTTTTTCTGGCACAGTGGGTCTCTGTAGTTCTAGTATGACATCACTATTTCAGGCAGTAAAAACTATAAAAAGTTTATGGTGGGCTGTGCATTGAGGCGGGTTCAACCCCTCAAGACTTTCCTCCCCTAAAACTTAATGAATTAATGTTTAGGAGTTTCTGCTTTTATCACACAATTTTCAATACAAAAATCCTAAAGTTGATCAGGCCACATAATCTGAAATGAATACAAAAGAACCCGGGACACACAGAGAGCCAGGGAGAGCAAGTAAGAGAGGGGGATGGAGAACAGAGCTTGCGGAGAAATGCTGGTGAAGACACATGAAACAGCTCTGTCACCAAGCCCTCACTACTCCTAATTAGGCAATGCTGGGTGGCTGCCTGTCTGTCTTCCCGTCTGACTTCCCGTTTGTATAACGTGTGGGCTGAGAGGAGACAGACCTAGAGTATATACTGGCCCTGTAGCCCGTCCTCACGCTGCCATTGAGACACAGCCGACCCCTGTCCCTAAGACTTAAGACTCTGCAAGTTATGAAGGAAAAGACAGAGACAGATGAATTAGGAAGGGTTAAGGAAAGAAACCTAGACGGCTTGATGCATGTATGTGTAGCTACAAATACGGGTTTTATTCCTCATTATTATACCATGGGGACAGTCCAAGCTATGATCCCACTAGCAGTGCAGTAATATCGCTACATGTGGAGGAAGGTTATATCAAGGCACTTAGGCTCAGTACTTAAATTATGTGTGCAGGGACACAGCCAGGGTAAGATGAGGTCACATAGACCCAGACAAGTTATTTCTGTGCTTTCATTATTCAAAGGAAAACAAAGCAAAACAAACAGTTTGGCCCCCCCGAGGTAGAACACGTTCACTGGCCATCATAAATAATTGCCATTGTTATTTCATCATCTCTTGTGATTAAATTAGGATGGTTTCATTCCACGGCCCATGACTGTACCTTCTTGTAACAAGACACATCGGTAAGACACTGGCTTTTTCTCCTTGTAGAGAACCATTTTCTGACCAGTTAGTTTCTTTAGTGTGCAGTGCCTCACAGTGAAGGTTTTATTTATGGGTGAATGTATGTGTGCATGGGTTTTCAGTATATGGGATAGTGGGTGTTCAATGGAAAAACACACATAAACATTCAACTGGACCCATACTGCTTCCCTGTTTTTGCCATATGTAGACTTGTGTGTTCCTTATGAAGCTCTGTTGGACAGCGGTATATTGACAGTGCCCTTGTGAACTTATGTGCAGACAGGATTCACACATCTTTCTCTTCGGTGTATCTTTCACAATCCCACCCTGACCGGTTTAATTTCTTGATAACTTGCAGTTGGCCTGTAATCCATTTTATTGTGAGTGTGTGCGTATGTCTGTTTGGATCTCTATGTGTTTCTGATATGGTATGGTGAGTCATTGCTGCCCCACATGACAGAGATTAGGTGTCTATCTATCACTGGTGTGTCTGTCTGACCCCTATTCAGCAATGAAGGTGGACTGAGTCAGAACAGTAACTGACTGTGCTCCCGTTAACAAGCGTTAACAAACTTTGCTAGAACTTAATGTGTGGAAAACCAAATGGACCAAACATCTCATGCCTGCAGTCTATGGTGTGCTAGATAGATGCCACATGATGGTTTATCAGGCTGTAATGCAACACAGAGGTCTACAGTATATCTGTGCAGTATTGTGTGTGCTGATATGCATTCCACTGTTCCAATGTTACTTTCCCTCAAGAGACATTCATAATCTCAGGAAGTACAAGTCAGACTTCCGGCTTCTCTGCAAGCCAAACTTCTAATCCCCCACCCATGGAGGTGATGCCAACAGGCAGCACCACACCAAAACTACATTAAACACTAGTTGGGCTCTTGTCAATGTAAAGGCACTATCTATATCCACTCAATTTAGCTACTTTGGCAGCTGCTTAAGGTAAACCTGATTCTCCATTTTACATAGAAAACTATATGTGCATTTGTTACTCAGGGTGACGTTATGTGCTATTTCTGTTCCTAAAAAAGCAAGACAGGGTCTGGGAGGTGACAGGAGAAGGGGGGCACTGCATTCCAGCAGATACACCAGTCAGTTAGCTACAGCTAGGCGACTGTATTAGACCGCTTGCTCTTCAGACTGTTGTCAGGTACTGATAACATGCAACAATAACAGTACAACAAAACGTTCTACATCCATAATATTATACACAACCAAAAGACAATGACACAGCTGTCAAGGTCTGCTATCTTGGCATCTTAATTTCCATTTTCAAGGGCTTATAAACACATGTGAACAAATCACCCTCATTACTCCCTCAGTGAAACAATTACATCAGAATGTGTATTGTTGCCAATGCCTCTGCACAAGCCAGCCCAGTCAGGAGCCATGAATCTATAAAAACATGGGCAGACTTACACAACAACAGACAGTGAGAAGCGTGAAAGCATGTGAAATGAAATGGAGAGAGAAATAAAGAAGGGGCGATACATTAAACAGGTCTTGAACACATTATCACTGTGAGGAATTTGAAGGATATTATATCTGCAGACTCGGAGGGAAGAATGAAAGTTATGGGCAGGGAGGCAGGCACTGGACCCAGACTAGCCAGGTGGTCATGGCGCCCTTCTGATAATGGACCAAGTGGAATTGGGTGACAGATTATAAATGTGGACGGTCATTGAAAGGACAAACGATGTTTCTTTCCACCGTAATGGACCAAATCAAATCTGCAACTGCAGCCAGATGCTCCTAAACACACACACATGCAATTTTCTCCCACCCCTATAGATTTGTTAGATGTTAGGCTGTCTTTGAGTTTATGATGCATCTAATTAGATAAATCACTTTGATCAAGGCAAAGTGTGGCTACTATGAAGAATCTCACTCAAACTAAAAAGTTTTAGTTTATTTTACACTTTTTTGGTTAATACATAATTCCATACAGAATGTGTTATATCATAGTTTTGTTGTAGTCACTATTCTACAATGTAGAAGATAGTGGAAAATAAAGAAAAACCCAGGAATGAGTAGGTGTGTCCAAACTTACGACTGGCACTGTATAAACCTACATGATAGACGGAATTGATGGAGAGAGAGTTCTTTCTCATTGCGATAGCGGTAGTTTTCCATTGTTTTGTGTTTGGAGTCCGTCATGTTGTCAGGAATGCACAGATGCGTTCCATGGCCTTTTTAAGGAAATATCCCCACAGAGTCATGACCAATAAGATCACAGCAAGGTCTCTCGAATAAATAAGGAAAATATATATCTTAACGCTAACCTTAAATCTCAGCCTTTCATAAGCGGGGTTCAGACATTCTCTTGGACTTCACTTTGGAGCATAGTTTAATGCAGCGTCTTATGCAAACCCTGTCGTTGAGCCGTGCACCTTCACCTCCCTGGGTAATAACACCTTCCCTCCTCTGTGAGTCATCCTGTTGAGATATGATTCTAATAGATCAACATGTCATCTCAACAACACAACACTTGGTGATGGGGCGTTTGGGAGGATCTGTCGTCCCTCGTGGCCATTCTCCAAAAAGCGGACTGCATTTAATTCAGTCTGTATTTTTTTGGACCTTATGATGTTCCACTAGTGGTATGTGATCTCTATGGCTTCATCCCAGCTGTATAATCCTGTCCCTCATCCTACCTATTCTCTGATGCATGCCTAAAAAGGAGGTCATAGGTTGGATTTAGATGTGAGGTCAGGGGTGCGTGGGTGTGGGTTGGAAGGGTATATACGGCTCCTCACCTCTGTGAGGGTGTAAGGTCTTGGGGTGCGATCCTCTGTGGATGTTACAGTCTCCTCCTGTCTTCTCCTGACCTAGCCTCTATCTGCCCTGCTCTGTTGCTCCGGGTTGGAAGCCACAACATGACTTTCTACAAGCACTCAGGTAACTCAGGTAGTCGGGTATTAGCACAACGCTGGTCACATGTGTTGAGTTATTGATCCATGCAGATTTAATGGCAGCATCGGTTTGATGCAGGAACCGCTGGTGGGGATGGGAAGACTGGTCTGCTTGAGAATGCTCCGCTTAAAGAGATTTATAATGCACTCAAACATCGTGCCTGACTAAATGTGGAGGTTGCTCAGTGCCTAGGTTTGCGGGCTAGGAACGGAAGAAAAATGGGTGCTGCGATATATCTTCAACGGGATTATACTGATGTACAATATTGCTACCACATTTTGAAACACTAGTTCAACATTGACAGCTACCCA
Source organism: Percopsis transmontana (assembly GCA_025447815.1). Classification (NCBI taxonomy): domain Eukaryota; kingdom Metazoa; phylum Chordata; class Actinopteri; order Percopsiformes; family Percopsidae; genus Percopsis; species Percopsis transmontana. Next base: position 13,239 of record JAOEHI010032043.1, on the reverse strand, counting down.
TTATCACATCACATAATGATATGATAGAGAGGATGAAAATGTTCTTGAGGAAGCATTTAATATGATGGGCTGTGTATAATTAATCGTTCTATGCCTATCACAGTATAATTTTATCCCAGTCAAGAGAACTAAAATTAGGATTTAAAATTAGCACAATATAATTCTGTTATTTGTAAATCCAGCAAATATAAATGTTCACATGATGACACAAAGTCTGTCATTGCTCTAAAATGTACAGGTACACTGTATATCAGAGTGTGCGGAATAACGTGACAGGATTTATTCCTTTTTCATTTCAAAATAGGTGATTTGCTTTGAAAATACGTGATTTGCTTGTGGTTAATTAACTACTCTGGTTGGCTACCATCTATGCTTTATGTTTATGGGAGGCATTCCCCAAGGTTGATAACAACAGAAATGCTGTTGCGTTTGCAGTATAGCTGCTGTTTTGGCTGACATCTTAGCCAAGTCATTCTGTCTTTGAAATTCTGAACATCGCCTATGCCTGGCAGCACTCTGACTCACCGCTCAAAGTGGTTTTCCTCTGACCTTTCCCCATAAGAGGTCTTCATCCCAACGGGATCACAATGGTACGCTCCAGCCCCTCCTGAACTGGTGTGGGGGTGCATACCATGGCGGTTTTCAAAGGGGGCAGCTGCCAGACCGCGTGCACTAAAAGATTAGAGCTGAAGCACTGGGCACTCATATCAGGCACATCTAAACTAGACACCACAATAGATTCCTAGTCCCAAAAGTCAACCCCCTCCACCCCCGTTCTCCGTTTTCATCCATCCAGAAGGTCAACACAATTAAAAGAGTAGAAACCACATTATAGGAGGTCTTCAGATGGGCTGGCCTCAGTACACCTGATCGGTCAATGTGTTTGGCCCAATGGGGTTTGATTGTTTTAACGTCCAGAAATGCCAGGATGAGGTGTGTGTGTGTGTGTGTTAGGGAGGTTGTCTCGCCAGGGCTCAATGCTCAGTCCAATCTTTATCCCGATGCCACAGCTGCAGAATGGCCTCTCACTAAAATGCACCTCTAACACACTGTCCATCCACACATACCAAATCCCCGATGGCTCTCTTCCTTCGCGCGGCTGTTTACCTCAACCCACTTGAACAGCCCGTGTTATAAATATTATGTGGTTCCTATGGTAACCAGGACAATGTGCCATTCCTTTTCTCCCGTCGCCCCTTTTTGAATCGAGCTGGATTAAAATACCTCCCGGTAATATCTGAGATATGGCAGATAAACATTGTCGAATAAAAACACTTGAGGTGAAGAAAGTAAAGTGAGTTCTCACACACTGCTGGGCTGCCCTGTTTGACATCCTGTAACTTGGACAACAACAACCTTGTCCGCGTTGATAAATGAGCTCTCCTCTCCACACAGACCACCTCCCAGCCAGCTACTCTCTTCTCATCCCAGCTGTAGCCTGCAGCCCCCCCAGGGATGCAATGGGAATGTTGAGTGATGCAGAGAGGCAGAGTTTACACTAACAGCCAAGAAATTGACCAGGCCAAAATGCAGACAAAAGAGAGGGAGCATCTGGGGCCAGGGTGAGGGGGGGAGCATCTGGGGTCAGGGTGAGGGGGGGAGCAACTGAGCCAGAGCTAATAATATGACATCAACTTTCCAGCCAATGCCTAAAGTGTCTCCACGCGATGCAACCGTTCGCTTAACCAACCAGACGGACATCTGTGGTTAATTTCTCACCTCATGCATTCGAATCACTTCCCTCAGTTGTTCGGTATGCTGCTGTTAAGCCTGCCCCCTGCCGTTTAATTTTAAGAACATTTCTGGGAAACCTGTAAAAACACACTTCCTGTGTTTCAAAATCTAAAATGCTATATTTAGATATCTTCATTTTTGTTTTGCAGGGCACACATAATTTCACCCACATTAAGTCGGGGTGTCAGAAATTAGATAATAGTTTGTGCTGTTTTTGTCATTGTAGTAGACAGGTACATACTCATGGCAACACTGCCCCCACCTGGTAAAAATGTAGAAAACCGGTCCTTTAATCGGGAATTACTAATTATTACAACTAGCCACGTACAGTAATGCCATTTAATTCACTTGTTGTACACGGTCAAGACTGAATTTGAATCTTGTGTCTCTTGGGTTTTTACAGGTCCCAGGAGCTACCTAACCTCCACCATGACTGACCGCTTCGACTGTCATTACTGCCGAGACAACCTGCACGGGAAGAAGTACGTCAAGAAGGACGACAAGCACGTGTGCACCAAGTGCTTCGATAAGCTCTGTGCCAACACATGCGCAGAGTGCCGGCGCCCCATTGGCGCAGATTCCAAGGTGAATGGGTGTTAAGTGCGTCAGTGATGGACTGAATAGAGTGGAGGGTGCAACGAGATAAATGACTAAAATGAGTCAGAGAGAGCGAGAAACAAGAACTATAAAGTAGACTGGTAAACTTTATAGTTCAAACTAGTGTGTGTTTGACATCGAACCAATATAGGATCCTCTGTATCTCCAACACCATCTCCCCACTAAACTCTAGTTTAACTCCAGAGGCCCGCTTTCCTCACCCGCTGATCTCTTGTTTTCAGGAGCTCCACCATAAGAACCGCTACTGGCATGAAGACTGTTTCCGCTGTGCCAAGTGCTACAAGCCTCTGGCCAATGAGCCCTTCAACTGCCGCGATGACGGCAAGATCATGTGTGGCAAATGTAACTCCCGCGAGGACGGCAACCGTTGCCAGGGCTGCTACAAGGTGGTCATGCCAGGTGGGTTGGCTGTCACATGATTTTCGTTTTACCTCAGAAATAAAACGCATCACCATAATGATCCTGCCATGCCTAGGTTACTCATCAAAGCATTCCAGTTGCTTTCAGTCATTTGAGGCGCATAAAGATGCTCTTTCTTGTTGTCAGGAACCCAGAATGTGGAGTATAAGAACAAGGTGTGGCATGAGGAGTGCTTCACCTGCTTTGAATGCAAGCAGCCAATTCGCACTCAGAGCTTCCTGACCAAGGGCGAGGACATCTACTGTGCCCCCTGCCACGACAAAAAGTTTTCCAAGAAGTGCTTTCACTGCAAGCAGGTACAGAAAATGACAGTTTGGTGGTGGGTTATTAAATTGTGATTGTGTCTTTGACCACCAAGGGACAAGTGAATGTAGCAGTTGAGTTTTTAAACACTAAATATGGAGTAGAGCTGCAACTATTAATTGATTATTCGATTAGTTGTCAACTATTAAATTAATCGACAACTATTTTAATAATCGATTAATCGGTTTGCGTAATTTCAAATGCTCTAAATGATCTGATTCCAGCTTCTTAAATTTGAATAATTTCTAGTTTCTTTACTCCTCTATGACAGTAAACTCAGTATCTTTGGGGTGTGAACAAAACAAGACATTTGATGATGTCACCTTGGGCTTTGGAAAACACTGATTGAAACCTTTTCACAATTTTCGGACATTTCATATACCAAACAACGAATCGATCAATCGAGAAATTAATCGACAGACTAATCGACTGTGAGAATAGTTAGTCGGGGCCCTAATTTGGAGATTCACCTGGTAATGGGCATGTTCCTCTGCCCCCCCCTCTAAGCCCATCACCTCCGGGGGGATCAGCTATCAGGACCAGCCCTGGCACTCCGAATGCTTCGTGTGCCTGACCTGCCGCAAGCCTCTGGCTGGAGCCCGCTTCACCTCCCACGAGAACAGCGTCTACTGCGTGGACTGCTTCAAGTCTGATGTGGCCAAGAAGTGCCACGGATGCAAGAACCCCATCACGGGTACTTGCAGTACACATCTGGGATTACACGGTTTAACCTGAGATACTCAGACCTGGGTTGGGCCAGTGGATGTAGTGACACAGCATGCAATTAAAGCCCCAGTACACCCACACCCGCTTATTTTGCCACATTAGGCGTCGTCTCAGTTTCAACTACATATACTCAAAAGAACCAATCAAAAAAAGGGGGCAGTTGTCCCACTTGTAACAGGGGCAACGAAACTGACAGTGTCAGGGAGATGTCAATCAGGCAGATGCACACTGAGACGTCCTGAGATTTCAAAGTCAATATAGTATACTTTTCTTATTTAACCCTAGTTAAAATATCCTACTGTTCAACTATATTAGAACTGATGCAGCCTGAATAAGACATCAGAAACATCAGTAATGGTAACATGGAATTTTTTTACAGTGAGATTAAAGTGAGTTAATATCATAGTATTTAGCAGGATCAATATGTTATTACATTGTCTCTTTCTGTCTATACAGGGTTTGGCCATGGCACCAATGTGGTAAACTATGAGGGTTACTCCTGGCATGAATACTGCTTCAACTGCAAGAAGTGCTGCCTCTCACTGGCCAACAAGCGCTTTGTCATCAAAGGGGATCATATCTACTGCCCTGACTGTGCCAAGAAGGTGTAAACTGCATAAAAAGTCCTGATAATCAGTTGAAGGGGGGTTTCCAAAACAATCTTTATTCTGCAAAAGTATAGATCTTTTCTGAAGGTTTCTCAACGGCCTTTTGGTCAAGTAGTTTTAGATTCATAATGCCACCAAGTACAGTCCTACTTTTTGAGCAAGATAACTCGCAAAATTTCAAATTCAATTCCTGTGGAATTTCCCTTTTAACTCCAATTTTGTAGTAGCGGAACATAAAAAGATTGAGGCTGTTCCCACTACTCAGCATTATATACGTTTAGTAAATTAGTCAAATGTAAGGGCAATTTGTTTGTTTGCGCTTTTGAACTGCAATTTAGTTTAGTCTTATAAGGCAAAGCCCTTTTCAGTGCCTTACTGGAATGGTTCAAAAAGAAAATCTATGTGTATAATCGCTGCTCATACAAGCTTTAATAACTATGGTTAGTAAAAAAAAACATGTACTCAAATTAGCTAATCGTGTTTTTATATGGATGTTGATATGTAGACGAGTCATATTGTTGACAGCTTGTACTGGTAACCTGGAATTTAAACACAAAAATAAATATAACATGAGCGATCTATTGTGGTTTATTTCTCTTCCAACAAAGAGACAGGAAAACCAAGATCTCTTTGCAAAACTTTATTCTTTTTCAACAGTCTGTATCATCTCAGTACACCTCAGATATATTTACAAATGTAACGTGTGGATAGAGCATTGTTAAGTTCGATAACCCTCAAGACAAAGATATTCCTATTCACATTGTCACCCAGGTCGGGTAGACTGATTGTCGTGGCCGAGGTAAGGATGTGACATGTTCGTTTTTCTTAGTAAATAGTGGACAAATAAAACTAACCCTCAGTCTAAGGCACCCTTCTATTCTTATAAGCCCAACAGTCGTCTCCACATGTACTCCCTCAAGGACACTGAAATGTACAGGGAATAAGACACTAAAGCAGATGTAATATATACATATTCTGTGTCTCAAGCAGCAACCGCAGTGGTCCTCTACAGATGGCAAGTTGTGCCACTAAAGTAGCATAGCAGTGAGAAACTAGCAACCTTGGCTTCACTGGGAAGTTTGCGTAGCAGGGAAGAGTTTGGGAATGCCACCCAACTCTAGTTCAGTAAAAGCTACTCTTCAGACACAGTCTGTAATTCAAGAAGGGTTATTAAACACAGTGCATCTCTCTTTTGTTTTTTTGTTAAGGTGAATAATTTATGGCAATGGAACACAGGAAAGCAGTGTTAAATGATTAAGGTCAATCTAGAGTCAGTTACATTCTTTAGGCTTATTAATCAAAAAAGATTCAAAGCCCTTAATTTAGATGGAAGCTATGAGTGTACAAACCTATTTTATTTCAAGAAACAATGTAAAAGTAAACAGGAGTCAAAATAAGGTCCCCAATCCACTTGTTTAGATAATTCAAGTATGGAGAATTTCAAGCGGTTGTAAAATCCAGACAAAATAGACCACGTCAGTTGTTTATCAATACGGCTGATGCTCACTGCTGTACACTACAATGGTCAGAGCCTGTCCCACATTACTGTAGACAACAGTCGACAGGCACTCCAACAGTGTGGCTTCTCTACACAACTCTCCAGTTCATTCTCTGTTAGCGATCAAGGCAATTTTCAATAATTGGGGGCTGAAAACAGGACTTAATGTCCTGGGGGAAAAATTAAATACATGCAGCAATACACTGTACACACATTAATCCCTGGGAGATGGGTGGAACACACTAACCCCCATGGTTGTCAAACTGGAAACAGAGGCCTTCATACAGAAATTGATATTCAGGGATGCCCCAACTCTGCCAACAGCAGACTACCCTGGTAGAGGACAAATTCTAACTACGGTACAGTAACAGGCAGGCAGGAGTTCAACTTAACTGCCTTGACAACATCTCTCCCCACTAAACATGGCTGCATCAGCCTAATACTGATTATATACACAATACAACAACATTTAAATACATGTAGAAATATATTTTATATATATATATAAACAGAGAGCCAAATTATATATTATAAAAAATATTTGAAATGCGTTTTGCTAGGAGAGGTATAAAAGAAGCAGCGAGAGAATCTTAGTTGGGCTAAGAGGGAAAAACTGGAATTAGTAAAACAGCCAAGAAGACAGAAGGCTGCAGATACCCAAACGTTACTAGTTTTAGCCCCTGAGGAACTTAGGGCATCGTGAGAGCGAACCCCAAACCATACAAGTTCAGTTAATAGACTAGCGCGCGCGCGCGCGCACACACACACACACACACACACACACACACACACACACCTTTGAAAATGCTTTTAAAACACAAATGAAACTCAAGGACATTTTCTGTGCAATTACAACAAGCATACACTTGGGAATAAACTAAAGGGTATAGGGTACCCCAACTGTCACTGGATGCAGCTGAATGCATTATATTCTGATGCAAGTAGCAAGCGAAATAATTAACATGTCATCAGCCTCGGAGCAAGACCTAAGTGGAGCGTCAAGGAATCTACAATTCACAGACCACAGCCTCATTCAGTAACAAAAGAGGCGCAGGAGTTTAGGTAAAAGCCAACAGGATGAGAACGAGAACAGAGCTAGGACCCTCGAGGATGAAGGGAATATGAAAGGAGGATTGCTTCACCTAATGTGTCAGTTCTACCCAAAGAAACTTCAACTTAACAAGCAGAAGCAGAAGTCATGACGAATCAGAAAGGCCATATTGATGCTGAAAACAAGCCATCACTTTGTAATTTGGTTTAAATGACACATTCAAAGAAATAAATCCTTTAACCATACAATAATAACCTTGCACTATTTCCTGGAGATAGATGTGCCTGCATTCTGGAATATTCTCATACAAGAGAAAAACTAAACATTAATAGTAATGACAACAGTGAAGCCAAAATTAATAAATTACAACAACACAGCCCTGAACAAAAACACAAGAAAATGTTAACAGAAAACAGCTGAAAGCCAGAGGAACCATGTATAGAAGAAAGAGTATAGACCCTGCAAGCAAACGCACTGAGGGAATCTATGCCGATGTCCCTTAAAGTGTATCTTCTTTAATTCTATTTTTATTTTTCTTCAATACAGGTTCAAACGTAGCACAGGGGGAGGGGTCTTGTGTTCCTCCTCTGGCAGAGGAGGTTAAGGTAAGAGAGAGGAGTGTTTGAGGAGCTCAGCTGGATAGGAACTGTATGAGTGCAATAGCAGGTCGTCTCCCAGCGAGGGCGCTGTCATATTTCTACAGAGACACAGACAGGAAGAGGGTTGGTATGGTCAAAATTCATTTACAGCATTCAACGCCACATTCGTTATAGAACGGCTGTCCTCACCTGACAGGGCTTCAATGGGTTGAACAGAAGAGTGCATGCTATTAACCGGGGTCCCCATGTCCTCAAGGGCTACCCGGGGCCCATCAGCGTCCCCCTCACAGTCAATCAAAGCCTGGTTACAATCCTCTGCCTCAATGAGGGGCCGACCCTTGGAATGGACGTTGAGGTCGATGAGTTCTTCGAAGCTCCATGGGCCAGGCTTGCCGTTGAAGCCTGGGACATGGTCCACTACAGGGGAGTCTTTTAGGAACTCTGAGCCCTCCACCAGGCGACTCTGAGGCAGGGGACTGGAGAGAGATGGAGGTCGGTAGGGGTGGGTATTGGCAAGGACTTCACGATACGATACGCATCACGATACGATTACATCACGATACCATACATATTGCGATATTCCACATAGTTCACTGAAAATGTAAAAACAGAGCTGAAATGCCACATATCGGCTTTATATTTTTAAAGGAGCCGCTGTAATTTTGTCAGCTGCGTCCGTCATGTTGCATCCAAATTTCACTCTACCGGAAATGGGGGCCATCAATTCTAGTCGTACTGCGACATCTATAGGAACAGAGGTTGTAGTTCACACACCGTTTAAAACGTGAACGTAAAAATAAATTTTTGAGCTGGAAATCGATGTAGTATATCGCAAAAATAAATATCGCGATATATTGCTGTATAGATTTATTAGCACAGCCCTAGAGGTCAGTGGGAGGGGGTAAGGATAATGAGTTGGGGGTTGAAACAGGCTTTGTGAGTGCCGTATATGGCTTTGTGCACCATAGTGTGTACCCGCTCCCTAAGAGAACCTGTCGAAAACGTTGTACCAATAAACCCTTTAAAAAGGTTTATCAGGCCTAGAAAGGTTTAGGATAGCAATGCTAGAATGCAGCCTTTTCTAAATAAATATATAAATATAAATGTATTTTGTATAATTTCATACGGTACAACCCATTATTTCTGGAGTAAATTATATTGTTTTTTCAGGAGGTGTCCCTATTTGTCAACTGAAACAATCCAAGTGTCTTTCTGTGATATGCCATCTATTAAGGTGGTGTGTGTGTGTGTGTAGCCATACCTAACTGCCTGAGAGTCCTCACAGCTGATGCCATTATTATTCTCCTTGTCGTCAGTCTCTGGCTTTCCATTCACACTACCCAGGGGCTCTTCTCGCTCTCCCATTGGCTCACCAGAGGACAGACTACACTCATCTTTGTTGGCTAGGTCTGTCTCCATGGTGACGTCCTCTGCATGCTCCGTGTCGTCCACTAGAAAAACAAGAGTTGAGTCACGACGTCGTGACAATTAGCCGGTACACACACACACACACACACACACACACACACTTTTAGTTTCACAGTCAATCTGGTCATCGTCGTCGTCCTCCTCGTCGTAATCCTCATCATCATCATTCTCCTCCTGCAGGCCTTCGTCGTCTCTCTACACAGGAGATACAGACGTGTCAACACACACTGGAATATACGGTCTCCATAGATACTTGGTTTCCACAGAGACGTACGGGCTGACAGAAAGAAAACTCACCTTCAAATCATTTTGGTCTCCTTTTCTGGTTCTCTTCATGATTTCCTCAATTCTCTGAAATGAGTAAAGAGTCTAGTTCACATGGTTTGCTGTTAGATTCTTTACATCGCAGCGTTAGGTTAAAAGCAGCTCTATTTGTGCTATTACAGCACAGGTGGCCAACTAAGGCTTCTAGTTGGTTTAGTGGAACAGATGGGTGGTTGCTATGTGATCAGTGTTTATGTACTGAACAGGAGCCACACTCCATTCAACGCACCTTGCGCCTGGTGCTGATCCTTAGGAAAGTAACGGATAAGGTCTTAACCTTGGCTCTGACCTAGGTTGACAAGCACTCCATTAGCACCCCCCCACCCAACCCTACCTTCTTCCTCTCCATGCGCTCCTGCTGGTTCTGTTGCATGATGCGGTCTCTCTCCAGGCGGACCTTCTCCGCCTCCTCCAGGGCCTTGGCGTCGGCCTCCTCCCGCTCCCTCTGGAGCTCCACCTGTTTCAGCACCTCCTCGGCAGCCAGCCTCACACGCTCCTCCTCGGCTCGGACGGCCTCCTCCTCGTCCCGTATCTTCCTCTCCTCCGCCAGCCTCTTCTCCTCCTCCAAGCGCTTCAGGCGAGCCTCTTCTTCCAGACGCTTCTCTTCCTCCATTCTCAACCTAGCAGGGAGAGGAGAAGGTTTTACTAGTGTACCAACAGTGGCTACCCTGCCATGGGCACAAACATGTATTCTTTGTATATACACAGTACTGTGCAAGAGGTAGGCAGGTGTGGAAAAATGCTGCAAAGTAAGAATGCTTTCAAAAATAGACATGGTAATAGTTTATTTTTATCAATTAACAAAATGCAAGAAAAAGACAAATCTAAATCGAATCAATACTTGTGACCACCCTTTGCCTTCAAAACAGTATCAATTCTTCCAGGTACACTTGCACGAAGTGAGGGATTTTGTAGGCATATATTCAGGTATAATTAAACAATTTTACCAACCAGGTGCTAATGATCACAAATTTTATATGTACGTTGAAACACAATCATGAACTGAAACAGAAACAGCTGTGTAGGAGGAATAAAACTGGGTGAGGAACAGCCAAACTCGGCTAACAAGGTGAGGTTGCAGAAGACAGTGTTAGAGTCCCAGCCAGAAGGTTGTGGGTTCGAGTCCCGGAGTTGGCCTACCTGTAAGCATCATCCTTGAGCAAGATGCCTAACCCCTACCTCCATGTAATAGCATCACGTAATTAATTGTAAGTCGCTTTGGATAAAAGTGTTTGCTAAATGACCTAATTGTAATTGTACTGTCTGGAGAATTATGATCACAAGTGGTCTTCATGGAATAATTGCGGCCAAAAAGCCATACCTCCGAAGTGGAAACAAGGCCAAGCAACTCAACTATGTATGAAAACACAGGAACTGGGGTGCAGAAAAATGGCAGCAGGTGCTCTGGACTGATGAGTCAAAATGAGCTGAAATATTTGGCTGTAGCAGAAGGCACTTTGCTCGCCGAAGGGCTGGAGAGAGGTACACAAATGAGAGTCTGCAGGCTACAGAGAAGCATGGTGGAGAAGTACAGGCAGATATTTATCCATCATGCAACACCATCAGGGAGGCATCTGATTGGCCCCAAATGTATTCTGCAGCATGACCACGACCCCAAACATATAGTACAGCCAAATTCATTAGGAACTATCTTCAGAACTTGGAACAACCTACTACCAAGTTATTTAAAAACTGTGTGCAAGTGTGCCTAGAAGAATTTATGGCGTTTTGAAGCCAAAGGGTGGTCACACCAATTATTGATTTGATTTTGCATTTTGTTAATTCGTAAAAATAAATGAACATGTCTATTTTTGAAAGCATTCTTACTTACCGAATTTTTTACACCTGCCTAAAACTTTTGTACAGTACTGTAGGTGTAAGAATATATATATATATCTCCATCCTTGAGGATCATAATCCTCATCCTCACTTTTCCTCCTCCTCCCTCTGTATTCTCAGTAGTTCATCTCTCTCCTTCTGCTCCCGTGCCAGCCTGCGGTTCTCTGCCAGAATCTTGGCTGCCTCGGCGGCTGAGTTGGTCCCCGTCTTGGGGTCTAAAAAGGGAGAAGACACAGAGTCTGGATCAGCAGCAGGGGGCAGCTGAGAAAGGACAAAGACGGGGGAGGGAAAAGGGAAGGAAACCAAAAGCGACGCATGACAAGGGAAAGGAAGATAATAGATGAGGAAGTCTGTGTGTGCAGGTTTCACAATATGACCATCCCTGTAGCCTGTGAAAGAACTGCCTCACACACTGCTGTCGCCTGGGGGTGGGTTACACACGAGAAAGCATACACCTAAAATTCTAATCATCCCGCATTACAATGATACATTATATATGGCGCAGAACTTAATTCTGTCCACAAGGTGGCAGCAGCAATCGCTCCAGGATGTAACAGGAGCAACACTAAGTAGCAGCTAATGGCTATCGTGCTCCACTGGGATTTACTCCAAGCAGAGCTGCCGCCACGTCAGTCCTTTTGCACATATTAAACCACATGAGACACATGTACACAAACACACGCCACAAGGATTATGCAAGTAGTGGGTTATTAAAAGTGACTAGGCTATTCTAGGTTCTCTAGGAGCTGGTTAAAGCCAAGCACTGCAGTACCACCGCAGACAACATAGATCCTGTATAAACATCCTGGATACTCATGATCATAGCAAATGTGCATGTTGACAGATCATCCTCCACCGACCATGGTGTGGTAGAGGTCTAACATGGAGCCATTACTACAGGCCTACAGTACGAGAACCACATGAAGGCGTGTGTGCGACGTGCAACAGCTGCGGAGCTTTGCCTTTTCACAACATAATTACACTTACACCTCGCTATATTTGCAAATAAAAAGTTTGATATCATTTCACAGTTTAGTTTGAGAATACAATGGGAAGGCAATAGACTCATCGTATGTAACGCGGTTCAGTCTCAGTTTCAGAACCGTTACACTCCTAGACTTGCCATGCTATCCAATGTCAGGTTCTCCACCACTGAAGTGGAAATGATTGTCATTTGACAAGACATCTAAAGTATGACTTCTTTGCACGTTTGTATTAGCTCCTAAATAGATGCTTGTAAGGTTGGATGCCTAAAAGCTCCATGGTTCACCTCAGACATGTTGCTTCTGTGTGTGAGCAATTTAGGTGCCTCGTTGTAAACCAGCCAATCAGAGTAGAGCTCATCAATTCATTCTAGGGCCAAATCATGGCTGTAAATGGGGGTGTAAATGTAGACACCAGAGAACAATATAAAATACAGGATAAATGCATTCTATGGCCTCTTTAATCTAGACTACACCATTTGCATCTGAAGCTGGTACTCTATAGGCGTCTCTTACTCACCATCTTTCTCCTTGTCTTTGGTTTTGCTGCTGTGAGGGCCGGGGGAGGGGCCAGCAGCGCTGCTGCCGCCCTCAGAGGGCGCGGCCATCGCCTGGACGGGGCACAGGTCTTTGGGCTTGGAATCCCTCTTGCGTAAGGTGGGCGGTCCAGTCGGGGTGAGAGCAGGCTTCTGGATGGGTGGAGGTTTGGGCGTAGCGGGCTGGGGGGAAGGGGGCCGCTGCTTCATCACGCCAGGGGAAGGCTGGCGGTTGCGGGGGCTTTGCCTGGGGGGGGGAGAGAGACTGTGATGTCAACAAGCAAGGTGTGTGTGTGTGTGTGTGTGTGTGTGTGTGTGTGTAGTCTTACTTGGCTGCTGCTGGGGAGGGTGTCCTCTTTGGGGTGGGCTTGGGTGCCGGGGAGGGAGAGCGATGGCGTCCCAGAGAATTTGAAGGGGAGGCTGGACGTTGCCCCCCGGGCGTTGTGGGACGCTTTTCCTTCTGTAGAGAGAGACAGACACACACACACACACACACACACACACACACACACACACACACACACACACACACACACAAAACCATTATTTATCAAAACTAGGTTGCAGCTGTG
>JAOEHI010032033.1:0-24171 GCA_025447815.1 Percopsis transmontana | reverse complement strand
CCCCCCCCCCCCCCCCGCCCCCCCCCCCCCCCCCCCCCCCCCCCCCCCCCCCCCCCCCCCCCCCCCCCCCCCCCCCTCTCTCCCATTTTCCTGCCTCCGGTGGTGAGGGAATAACATTTTAGAGAATTTAAGCAGGCCTAAATCACCAACTGCTTCGGCCAGCTTGCCTCAATAATAGGGCTTTGACTGTATTTTAACGTCTGATGGTCTAATTGGGACTCACCATGCAAAAACTCCAGCTAATGAAGCATGCCAAATTGATAAGGTGACAACTAACATACCACCAAATGAAAGCATAGTTTCAATCCACATTGAAAGGTCTGGAGAGCCATTATGGTAAGCACAAGTATTATATTATAAAAGACAGGTTTTGGGCAATTTGGGTGTTTTTTGTGTGGTGTGTAACTGACCCAGTTTGTTTCCATTATTATGTTTAAAGTCTTGACAGTGGACAGCGACAACTCTAAACAGAATTAAAAAGAAAAATGAGCGAATTGTTAAGCTTAACTCTGATCACTTGAGTTACGAACAAACCTTCCAATTGGGATTTGTCAAAGTATTTGGCAGACTTTGCATTCCAAGCAACAGTGTCCTTGAAAACAAGGATTAGCGTAAGCATATTAAAATGTATGGTTAGAAATGAAAGCACACGACAGATGAATTAATTGGGCCATAAAATATTTCTCAAGCATGACATCCAAGTGGAATAAGAAGTATATTCACCCTGAAAACAAGCACACCCTCAACATGAACCTGGTCTATGTTTCAACATATTGTATATCTAGTTATCTTTGTAAATTACTAGGAGGATTTTGAGTTATTTCCTAAAGGAAGATATTGAGTTTGACTGAAGTCCAATACAGCCGCTTCCTCCCTCTCCTCCATCTGCACCGTTGACTGAAAATTAATATGGAAGCATCATCATCTTAGTGATTAAGAGCATGCATGTAGGCTATTATCATTACAACTTGCTTTTGATTAACACAAAAAATATATATGCCAACTTACTGTCCCCCCCCTTAGTCTTTGGGGGAGAAAAAAGAAAATATAAAAGACAAATGTAAAACACCATTGCAACAGCTGCCCCGTCAGGTCTCCATTGGAACAGCTGGAAAGGGAGATCGTGACTGGAACCTTGGCTAAAGGTCCAACCGTTTGCCTGTTTTGAGACCACACTGCATTCATAATAGGGGAACGCTCGTTTGATGTAGCATCGTCCAATGATACATGCAATCTAATGAGTAACTGGGCTGGGGGTGGAGGGTTCCAGGCTAAAAACACAGAAAAAGTAACTGTTAATAGAGAATATGACTGAGCATGCATAATTAGGCTGGAGGCTGAACATGTTGGTTTGGTGGAACCAAAATTGCTGCTGTAATTTTCCAAGAGCGTAAAGACAATGGATCTTTTGTTACTCTTGAATTTTAATGTCGCCCCAGGCACGGCGCTGCTTCCAGCTTCAGGGCGTCACAACTGCAAGAGATGAGGGATTGCTGGCGGCTAGGCGGAGAAGAGCTCCATGCTAAAGGCTAGATTTCCCAAAGGCGTCTCAGGGCTGCTGAGATCCTCTTGACTCTCGGTCTCTGAGACTGCGGAGAAGAGATGCTTTACACCGGGATCACAAAAACGCAGCCAAGGGCCCAAACTAAGTAAATGAAGTTCCAGTGACTCATTTCAGCCGAAAGGTCTTTTCTGTTGCGAGATTCTGACACGAAAAAAAAGAAAAGCTGCTCAACCAATTTAGGGCACCAGCTCTAGTCTCGAGAGCTCCTGTCCATGCTGTGTGATGTCACTGAACAAGGGAAAAAGGACCTAAACCGTCAGAACACCTCCCAACAGGTTGTGACCACACAGGGATCAGAGGCTATTTCACACAATATTCCAATATTCTTTATAGTGTTTAATTGAAGTCCCTTCCTCCTTTCCATTTTCTGGCTGGTGACAAGAGTCTCCCTAACGTAATGCCTCAGAGGTGGTTCATCACCAAAGCATGCAAAAAAGAAAGTGAATCGCAACACTCTGTCCTGGGCCTTACTAGATGTCAGTAACAGCACGGCACATTCTCTTCCAAACCCCATAAATGAAGTGTAATCTAAGCACCCGATATTCACAGAAAACACAACATCCATCCTTATCTGGCTTTGAAACTTCAGCGGAGATGAAAATCAAGTGAGCGCAAGCGCTAGGAGAATTGTGTGGCAATGGCGTCGAAGCAGATAGCATCGCAGCAGATAGCATCGCAGCAGATAGCATCGCAGCAGATAGCATCGCAGCAGATAGCATCGCAGCAGATAGCGGCGCTCCGGGCAAAGAGAATACATAAAAAGGTTGCAACATGCTCATCTGGAATGACTGAAGACTGCACACTCCCTCTCCCCCGCGCCCCAGATAGAGAGTGGTTAACAAGGGTAAAGGCAAACGCTCTCTTGCCATGTCTGGGTAGCAAATCCCCAAATCCCAGCCAGAGGGGGAAAACAGATCCGGCACCCCAATATGGGGAGCCTGAGAGATGGGGCAGGGGTTTGCAGCCCAATTCAGCTGCTGTCTGGCGGGGGGCCATAAAACAGTGTCCAGCCTTGGCTGGGAGTGTCGTAATGACATTATGCAAGCGCTACGGCAAATAAGAGGGAATGGTTGAGAGATTTTATTTATTTATTTTAATTAATATATATAGTGGTACCCACATGTGAGTGTGTGTGTGCGTGTGTGCGAGAAGGAAGGAGGGGAAGAGAAAGAAAAAGGATGACTCTCAGCTCAAGTGTGCTGATTGAACTTCAGTCAGGGAAACCAGAAGGAGGAATATTCCCACTGATTTCACCCGGAAAACGAGGGATGATTACAAGATTACGGTAGCAAGACAAATGTCACCGGTGGTGCAGCCTGTATATTTAAAAGACCTGCTATGTGCCAATCGAAAAGTGTCTATTATGTAAAGGTGGAAATCTTATATTGCAAATGGACTTTCATCAGACTTTCACCAGCACAACCCAGTTAACCTATAGGAATGCAAAAAGAACAATCCAAGATCAGAAACAGCTGTTCTCGGACACACTGTTTGGTCTGCGGCATAGATTTATACAAGCGTATATTTTCACTTGGACTAGGTGTTTTTACACAGTTCTTTGTGTTGGGCAATTGTTGATCAATGTGTACATGGTGGTTTACATAAAATAGAGATACAAGTCTGTATCTACAGAAACATTCCCTAGCCTATATGCTTAGTTTGGAAATGGTTCAAATTGACTGTAAATAATAATGTAATGACAAGAGGACACATGGCGTCATTTAGTTGGAAACTAGGTTTGATTTCTTAGACTAGCATAACCTGACATTTTAGAACAATAATGATCAGCTTTCTTTTCTGCTCTATGTTGGCTTTTGCTAAAAAAAAAAAAAAGAAAAGCCTATTTGTTTGCCTCTCGGTTTGTGCCACTGCTGAGGCCCATTTATGAGAGATTAATCTTCATCTCTGGCAAGTTCCATTATGCATTAAACCAACGTTGCGGACAGTAACCTAATTTTCTAAAGGATTCTTCCTCAAGGAGTAGGGATGGGTGATGGACTTAAAACGATCATGATATTTAATGGCATTTTTTGTGGCAACGATATGAAAATAGTAACATTCAACACTATCTTTTTGGCCACAAGTCACATCAGCATACAGTCTAGAGAGCCGTGCAAACAAAAAAACATTGATCCAAAACAGCTCCTACGCCTCTTGGGCTCCTAGGGCACATGTTCTGAAAGTGGCGCTAGTGAGCCGAACACACATCGGGCAATATTGGGTAGCGTCGATGAAGAAGAAGCTTTGCGTGCGAATCGGCATGGAGAGAACAGAGGAATATTTGATAGTTTGATAGAAATCTACCTCCATAATCGTCTTCCTTTCCTTTTACTTGGCAGCTGGCACAATCATTCCTCGCGAGCATGATCAATTTAGAACGAGAGTGGGCACTAAAAGGAGGGGCAATTCACAGATGGGTCCGTTAACGTTTTAGCAAGGAGGAGCTGAGAGAATCAATGCGCTGCGGCAGCTCCTATCCGCTAAAAACTAAAATAAATTAAAAAAAAAAAAAAAATTCCCGTTCTTGTTAAAAAAAAATTCTGTCAATTACGAAAATATTTGGTCAATGCGACCACTGTAATGTATATCGAAATATCGGAAAAATCACAGTTATCTAAATATTTTATACCGCAATATATATCGATATCGAATTATTGTCCAGCCCTACTCCTATCCACTAAAAATAAAAAAATATATATAGAACGAAACGCAATGTGTGGCGGCCGGTGTTGATTGTGTGGTGCACCGCCACAAATTAGTCTATGTGTGGGAAACACTGCTTAAACTATGCTGCAAACCAGTAAACAATAATGATGTTTACATTTCAAATTTGTACTTGATTTGAATCAACTGACTATTAAAAAACATCAACTATATCATCAACATCACGGGAGGACAAATTCCTATCATGGGAAGGAATTGTACTGGTATATCATGGACAATGCGGCACAGCCCCATCAATGGGAGAAGTATAATTTAAAACCTATGTGCCATTCTCTCTGTATGTGGAAATTTGATTATCATTCTTTCTAATCTAATGTTACAGCATACAATGCATGGGCATGATTAAGAGAATGCCTTGCCCCTTGCAATGTAACCTTCTACTATTCCTGCCTCCAGAGTAATTCCTAAATCACAGACACTGCTGTGGGTTAACAGCTATGCCAACTACAATTGAAAAGCCTTCAGGTACAAATGTAAGTCAATTGAGCACAGGGAATATAGCTTTATATTATTTTATTCGTATCAAGGTCATATTGAAGTTAAAAAGCAGCATATGGAATCATGGCTGTAGTTTAGAATCCATACTATTCACAAACCAGCAGTAACTAATTAAGTCCCTAGGAGGCATAGCATTATCAGAGCAGACTTGAGCCAATAAGTAACAATGAAAATTGAAAAGGTTAAGTGAGGCGCACTAGGGCAGCACAACAAAACAACATCCATCTACAGCATTATGATTTTAGGGTGGTCTGTCCATCCATCTGGCATTTACACGTTACTATTCTAGACCCTCCCCCAACTTGACTTTGGTGCTGTGCTACATGAATGCCTGAGCTCAAAGTCTGTGTATACTGGACAGTGTACCGCACATTTACACACCACTGTAGTCTAATCCTGTGGTGTGTATAACAGTCAGTCCACACAAAACGCCATAAAAGAAAATGATACCAAATGTATGCATATACACAGAAACAAACTGTACATAAGAGGCCAGCGAGGTCTAATAAGGGTGTTCATCTGGAGAGGAGGGGTCCTGTGGGGTCATTTTAGGACAGGTGGATGACAAAAAAAAAAGCCTCTACAATTTCTTCCCCCTTCAAACGATTTCTCCAAAGCCCAGATGAGAGGTACATCAGTGTGAAAGCAGGACTCACTTATAACGCTACAAAGGCGTTCTCTTGGGAAGCACACGGAAAGGCATGAAAGCAAGCAAGCGGACTGGCAAACACTTAGGAATAAAGAAATACAGAGGAATGAGCGCCTAAGACGGTTTACAAAGAGGACTGAGGAAGAGTGTTTCAAGGTCAAGATAAATCAGGGTAAATGAAATTTCAATGACTGTAGTAATTGCTAAAGTGCTGGGACTATATTTAAAGTGAACTGTAGAAGTCTGGGGGGCTTATCTCGTCCAACTGAAAGCCAATGAAGTGCCTAATCCCATTCATGTATTCAAATGCTGGTGTGCAACGTCATCTGGGTGAGCGTCATTCCTTGTGTGTTTAAAATAGGGATGTGTGTGATTAGTCAACTAGTCGATTAAATGTTGCTACCGTCGCTAGCCGGCACCAGAAATACTAGACGGTTAAACTTATTTTATTAATTTACAGACATAATTTGCACTGAAATATCATGTTGACTAGTGCAAGTTTAAACTTCCGTTTAAACGTCTGGGAAATTAGTTTGTAAGGAACATCCCTCATTTAAAATGTAGCATATGATTCAAAAGCCATGGTGCTTTGAAGGTCACAGCTTGTGATTCAAACTTTTGAATGGGAAGATAGCTCCAACTTAAAACGCATTTCTCATCTCGTCTTTGATTTGAGCTTTAAATGCAAAGGGCCTGGGAATCAATGCAAAAAAAGGGTACTACAGAGAAACAGCAGAAAAGGATGAAAGTAAAAACACTACCACAGACGATAAACCTGCCCTGCAAGACAAGCCTATGTGATGAAAACTGTGTTCAAATTTGATCATGTTCAATAAACTAAACATCAGAGAGTGAAAGATGGCTGCGGGTAAAGGAGCATGCTACCATTTAAATTTATATCTGCTACACAATCTTTTAAACAATTTAATGAAACAAAGATTTGACACAACGTAAAATTCAAAATTTTTCCATAAATTAATGAAACCACAGTAAGATTAAGTGAATCGTTAAATTTACATAGTGTGAAAAATACCATGCAGTAGTGTGTAGTCTTTAAAAAATATATATAAGACTGAAAGTGTCCTACTTTTCATAGTCAAAGCTCTACTACAAAGTACCAACATTCGGCTGTAGGCAGGATAAGCAGGGAGAAGTCACAAAAAGGTGGTACCCAAGCTAGTGTTGACCCAAAAGCGCATTGTGAAACAGGCCCTCTGGGGAATAGAGCAGATGCACTAGAACACATGGGAAAGAACAACAAATTAACCAAAGGTGTCCTACGGTGAAGCCCAGGGCTATGCGAATGTTCAGATTATTCAGGTTTTTCAAGGATCAAGGAGTTACAGGTTAGAATGTTTGTTAGCACTAACCATATAATGTAAACTACGGACTAATGCTAAAAAATAAAAATACACTACTGCTATTGTTTCAGGTACTGTTCCAATCCGATTCATATTTTATGTTGTTGCCTGTTTTTGAGAGACTTTTTTGAGAGACTTTCAGAAACAATGAAAGGAAAAGAAAGGGACGCTAAAAGAAGATAACCTTGGGAGTGAGTGTCAAGGTAAGGACCATACGGTCAAGCGTTCAACAAAACCTCCATCCTTTCCAAGTACCTCCATGAAATACTGGAGAAAGGCTGTGCAGAGACAAGGTGCTTTGTGTTGTCTGTAGCAGCAAATGATGACTCAACTAAACCACATCTTGGTTACCCCCACCCCTTTCCTTCCTCACACAGCCAATACTCATTAATGTCTTGCTCCAGAGATCCAAACACCACAATGGCAACTCTTTTTCAATTAATCAGAGAGAATAAACCAAATTAACAGCGTTTTATTACAGATTCCCCTTTCAAGTCGCTTTCAGACCAAATGGAACAGCTTAATAATAAGGCAGATAAAATGTCAAATTGTGTTCTTGGGGCAGAAAGCGCATCTTCCCTATGGTGCCTAGATCTGAAGCAGGAGCAAGAGGGATTAGAAATTACTCTAGCATAAATCCAGACCACCTGCGATTTTCTCTCTTCTGTGCTCATCTCTATGCATCACCAGCATTTTTAAAGTGGAATAAGAACCTCTGTTGTTCCCATTCAGACCTTTACGTGGGATCATTTATGTGGGCACGCTAAATAAAAGGACAATATTGATCAAGTCTCTCTCATATGTGTGAAATAGCCGTGTGAGGGATGTTGTGTCATATCTCTGCAACCTCAATATGGCTGATGATTCTTACAGGGAAAGAAAAAAAATAACTTTGGGCTGATTGGGCTGCCATATCGTAGTTGGGACTCAACAAAAGCCAAGACCAAGGATTGTGGGCTTTCGAACCCTGCCAAGGCATAAATGTTTGTAGGGGAAACAAATAAAATAGGACAAGTGAGGGAGCAAGCACTTTCCAGGCCAACATCCAATTCATAGATATCACTGAACAGCGGTTTGGCCACTGGCTGTCCTTGGTCACATGCAGAAAGCAGCAAAATGGGAGTATTTTGTTTATTTCTGCATCAGAACAATAAGTTACTTACATTGGATAATTATACTAGTACACAGGTTGTGCTACCTAATACAATATGCCAGCTAAATTTAGAAGCACGTTAATGCACGACACACAGACCACTCTGAACTGCCAAAATAGTGGCGTACATTTGGGTTCTTCAGTCCCTGCAACTACCTACTTGTGCTGTGATCGAAAGAGACTACCCACTTCATATTCAAAACACTTCCTGGTCCATGTTTACAAAGCAGAAGTCACTGCGATCGACTCAAAATGATAGAGACTATGGGATTGATGTTACAAGTGGTTTTATTCTATCAAACAACTTTTGGTAACAAAAACAAAACAAAAAGGTAAGACAGTTTGTTGTTGTTATGATAATAATGGAAGTTTGTTTATGTACGTTCATTTACGGCTAGTTCAATGAGTGTTCGTCGTAGAGGTATATGGCTTACACTGTTAAAATATGTGGAGTCTTAGCTTACAGATGACGTATTGTTTAGATAGCGTGAACAATAAAAGTTAGATATTTACCAACTTTTGTGCGTAAAGGTTTGCGATTTGCTTATTTATTTGTTTAGGGTTGGAATTATGTTTAATTTGGGCAACAACAGGCTCAATAGCTTCACAGTTGAGACCCTTCTCGTTCCAATGGTGTGTCACATGACATGTTTTCACACATGTTTAAAGGGCTTATGACTTCATTGTTTGAGAGAGGGGGAAGGGCGACCCCGGATCCGGGGTATCTCGGGATAAAGAGGTAAACAAAACCAGCCACTAGCAGTCCATAGCTAACTAGCATGCAATCATCCCACCCCTAACCACGTGGCATGATAGACTTTATCGCCGCCAAGAGCAAAAAACAAGACACTATTCTGTTGATGCGACTGCCCCATGTTGGGGGAGAGTAAAACAGAAAAATAAGAAGGGGGTCATTCTGACCTGTGGCTGAGATCTGCAGAGGGATCAGGTCAGACGAGGAATTATAAAACTTGGGAAAATTGATTACCACTTGGAAGGCAAATCACTATCTGCTGCAGCACAAGACATCCCAAGGACATAGATTGAAGAGCTGGCTGAGAAATAAAAATCACTATACATTTCTGTGAATCTGTTGACAGTTCGATGGAGAGGTGGCGTGATAAAAAGCAGAGGGGAGATGGCAAGAGGTAATGAAAAAAAAAAAAACATTCAAAGATTCCAGTTTACACTTAATTATATTCTAATTTCCCTCCCTCTTTCTACTAGGCCTATACACTTTTCAACATAACCCTAAAAGGCAATTCAACTTTTTATTTTGCAATGAGGAAACTCTTCAGATTAGATTAATTTATGGAATGGTCTCTCTAACCAATCAGTCACCCTAGCTCCTTGTAGACTTTCAACTGGAACAGATAAGAACTAGAAAATCTTCTGTTAGGGTTTTAAGGTGCTGTAGGTAATATTTAAGCGCTATACACTTAGGGTAATTTCTTAGAAATGTCATAGACATTCGACGGCTATCAGTGAGTGGAATGGTCTGTGAGAATATCTGCTCTGGTTGACAGCCCCTGCCTCTATAGTGTCCATTTAGATTTTTGATGGCGCCCAAAAGAATGGCATCTTCCCCCCCCACCCCCATGTAGACCAAATCTACCTTGCCTGTCAAGCACATGAATGTGGGGGTGGAGGGGGTGGGTTGTTTATTTTCAAAATCGTACTCGTTCTTTTTTAGCTAGCACTCGCTGCAACTCTCAAATCCTACTTATGGCAACTTTAATTAGGGATGCAGCGATCTGACTTTTTCAGTCCCGATACCAATACATGGGCTTAGGGTATCGGCCAACAATGATTACCGATCTGATACCAGTGTTAAATTAATAAGCTGTCTCACTGAGGAAGAGACTGGGAATCATTATTTTATGCAAGACAAAATCAAGCTTAAATTAAACATTGCTTTTCTAACTTTGTAAAACAAATGTAACAAATTAATTTGATATATAAAATACTAATATACGGTTTAAAAATACATATAATATTTAGTTTAGACAGATATTAGAAAATAGCACTAATATAATAAAATAACAAATACAATTAGGTAGATTTGACAATTTCATTTACTGTTAAAAAAAAAGTTAAGTTAAATAAATTAAAAGGGAGTGATTAGCACAATCTAGTGGTTTAATTAATTCAGTGATTTAACGTTTTTTGCTGAGTCACCGATATTGAAGAGAATACTCTGTATTTTCTTTGAATTGGCAGTATATGGTTTGTGTTGGGCCATCAATGAAATACTGAATTTTTTTGGACCCTTTATTCAGAATGTGGACTGTAATTTAATTTTCACTGAAGACCATGCCAGTTTTCCTACTTTTTTGTTGGACTTTTTTTTTTCTTAACCTTCCTGGAACTTTGTTGGCGAACTCTACATGATTCTTTTGAATCTTCATATTTTTTGTTAATGGACTCGATACATAAGGAAAGTAACCGTATTAAGTTGTTAATTTAAAAAAAAATTAAAAGAAAAAGAAAAAATTCTATTGAATACTTGCCTATACGATCAATAGTATGTTGTTTATCGTTTTATTTTATTATTTGTAAAAAATTAGAAAAGGAAATAATGTCATAATACTTTAGCATGTTGAAACAATCAATGTACACTGCAACAATGCCTGCGTGCCAAGGTGACCTGCTAGCCATCTGCCTTTGTAGTTGCGGAAAAGGCAGAGCTCCACAGAAAGACTTCATGGAGTCAACTGAAAGTGCACTGTTCTCAGACAGCCTTGATTGACTCGTTAGCTAGCTTATTCTTTTTTATAACTGGCTCAAAATTGACAACCTAGCTATGCTTATGACATAAAATTGTTAGCAAATATTTTATAAATTAGGTCTTTTTCAGACTTTTAGGGACTGTTCGGTCAATTGGAATTATGGGATTGCCTAGGATACACAAGATGCTGCTGGTGCAAATCTAGCAAAAATAAGGTATCTTAAAAGGCAGCTGCCTTCCACTGATTTCTGGTTGGAAAATGCCTACATTTCCACATAATGCTGCCTACTTAGGCAGCTGCCTCGACTGAAACACAGCCATTATGAAAGTGCACACTGCTGTATTTATATAAACACAAGTGAAAACTATACCCAGACCCCATTTTCATCTCACTTTAACATCATTGTATAGGATACATGTTTTGTATTCTGATCTGTCAAATGCAAAAAGCCTATGCCTAATTTTTCATTAAAAATTAAAAAGTTTTCCTTTTAGGACAGCTGAAACATTGCGAAAACGTTTACCTAATCGCCATCCCAAGCATTGATGCCTGTTGTGGAGAGCCTTAAGTTACAATGAGCCACGCTATGCTCAAAGCAGTGAAAGCACTCCTTATGCTTTTATAGCAGGTCATCTTCTGCCAACAATGCCCACATTATCCACAGCGGAAAATGAGACTGAGAATGTCCTCAGCCAACACATTGCATTGTATTCTGCCTCGTCATTCTAAGGTTAAAGATGATGGAGTGGGGTGGCCACAGTGTAGCCTATTTTTGAGAAATGAGAAAAAGTGGTGTAGCCTTTGTAATAATTACTAAAATTCCAGGCACCCTAATTGAAACTGTGAAAACAAATTAGGCCTACCCTAAACCTTGACAATTTGGGGTTTATTCAAAGTTTTAATAAATAGAAATACCGCGTTAATTAAACATTAATTCTTCTAACATGGGTTGATTAAAATCACCTTAGTGAGAAATGATTCTTCACAGTAGTCTAAAGTAACCTATTGTATCCTAGATTAAACTACGTGACATTCTTTCCGGCGTTAAAATCAAACAATACATTCAAATTGGATATTTAATGGCCACTAATGGATTTTTCGTGTGTCGCATCTCAAGTCTCCTCATTAATTTTCATCCATCATTCAATCTGTCTTCCATTTCTTTTTCAGACAGACATTTTACCTTCACTCTTCACAAAGAGGCAGAACTGTCAGCCTTTTAAAAAATTTTTTTTAAATAAATACATTTTCAGTCATCACAAATGGCATCTCTCACCAAGCTAATACCAGGTGACATTTATTCCAACAATACATCCCAAAACCATGCTTTTGCAATTTGCGAAAATTTGATTAGGTCTATAAATCAAACAAAATATTGATAAGGAGGAGTTTGACTGGCCAAGATCAACTTTGACACCAGGACACCCAAAAAGAAGTGCATGCATGTGTGTCTTAAATATGCTAGCATATGCTATGTTAGTCCATATGCTAGTCCATCACAAAGTTCTGAAAAAGTTCACTCAAATAAAAATCTAATTTGTTTACAGTTTCCTTTTCTCTCTTTACAATTAGGTCATTAGGCAGACTCTTTTATCCAAACGACTGAATACCGTTATCCTTAACCCTTCTGTTATGTTGCAGGTTTAACATCACTGAAATGCTTTTTTTTTCAGCATGAGCCTTCATCTTATCCTCTAGATAGGGGTCATTAACATGTACAAAATAAAAAATAAAAAAAAACTACACATCACATTATAGTCAGCAATGGACTACAAAAAGGGACTTTAAAGAAATAGGACATATTCATACGATAGGGACATAATAACAACTCTAAACTAGAAATCTTCTAAATCACTCGTGGCTCACTTGAAAGTGTTGCCCCTAGTGAGGATAAGGCCAACATGAGCCAAAGGCAGCAGTTTTTGTATCGATTTTTCATTAATATGCAATATGCTTTGCAGCCGTCCGGTAGGTAACATTGCATTTAATCTCAATGGAAATCACGTCTCAACTTGAAGCTTGTCTGAGCCTCTCAAGGGGGCCCAATGTGCAGTCTTTGGTCCCATCCTGCTTTCCATAGCTGGCCGCAATAGCCTAGACTACCAGCCAGCTGCTGTACTTGATAAGTGAGATGATATGACAGGCGTCTGACAGCCTCGCCTTCCTCAGGCTATCGGGGAATGACAACCCATTCCAACTGTCATTCTTTCAAACTTGACACCGCTTCATTCCTCCATCTATCATGTCTCCTACTTTGCCCGTTCCCCTCTGGGGCCACTCTCCTATTTGTCTGTCTGTCTCTGACGCCCTCGGAGGGCAACAGACAGAGGCCCGGTGCAGTTGTGTCCTCGCCTGGCTGTCAGCTGCTCCGGCAAGCTGGAACAAAGCCGCGGCCTCACAACCCGGCGGTCCCCAATGTCATGCCAGGCGGGCACGGCCGTGGTGATGAAGTCATCCTTTTTCAAAAGGAATGATAGGAATAAACACCAAACACAATAGCTTAACAATGGCAGCATCTGCAGCAAGAGAGAGGAGCTAGCCAATGCCAACAGACGCCCATTGGCAGCGCTACAATGGGCAGCGAGCGCGAGTATAGCCTGCCTGGTGTGCTACACAAGGTGCCAGCAATGAGGCCTGGCCCTCTCAGAGCAATACAGTATCATTTTCCCAAGTTGAGTTTAGTCCTACAAAACACATGCGTTAAATACAGTGGTAAACAGGACCAACCCATAAACACACGAACAGTCAGGAACACACGAGAGATCACAAGTGAGTTCAACAGATGCCTAGCACACAGCTGGCCAATCATGTTGCCAGGGAACATGGACACATGAACAACAAGCACTGCACAAGCCAGTCTCAACGCGAAAGATGTACCAGTAGCAGACAATTAGCGGTGAAATCCCAAAAGACAAAAGGAATTTTCATCCAGCATCACAGTGAGACTTTATGACCTTCAAACGAACCTCTGGCTTTACATTTGTGAAGGCCAACTCTTATCCTGCACTGCAGTGTATCTGTAGAACTGCTGGCAAGTATCGGTGGGATTAAATTAGAGGAGGAAAAAAATTAATAAAGAATGAGCCGAGTTGAGCCATTTGAACCATTCTGTAGAGATGCATTAAGCAGTGGATCTTAGTAAATGGGTTTACTAAGAGTCATCAGCCATACAAGAAATTCAATTTAACTAGAGGTTGGGTAACGACAAAACAATCATTCAGGACTGTCCACGCCACAGGGGAAAAGGAGAAAAAATAAATGTAAATACATTTTACACACACACACACACACACACACACACAGGTATTTTGAACAATGAAATTAGAATGACCTCTCCACCACAAACTTCCTAATAGTGAAAGCCTGGCGGGGATTTATTTTTATGTACGCCCCCCCTTCCAAAAAACATAGTTTGTTTCCCTTCTCCTGCCTCTTCTCTGTGCATGTCTGTATGCAGGTGCTCTCGCCCACAGAGCTGCATGCTGACTTCTGTCAGTGAGAGGTCGGGGGATATGCGATAAGCAAAGCCCCCCACTGGGCTGCCCCTCCAACCACTGACAGTCAAGCAAGGCCAACACCAACTCTTGTCTCCTTCACATTTGTCCGCTTCAGGGCAAGCCGCCATATCCAAGGGGTATCGAAGGCTAAATCCGACAAGGGGATAAAAAGGAAGGTCTGACTGGTGGTGTAAAACCCTTGAGGGGCTACTGTTGAGGCTGCCATTAAGCTATGGATAGTAACAGTCTAACCAATCACCTGGTAGCTATCAACCTCTGTTGAACAATCACGCTAAAAACAAGCTGCGCATCCACGCGAGTGCGTACACTTAAACACATAGCAGACGAAGTGCTGTCAATTACACAAACACCGTCTGTTTGAGAGAAAAAAAAAATCCCACGTTGCTCCATTCTGTTGGTGTGCTGAGGATGGCCGGTCATGGAACAAAAATCACATCAAACTGTCTGTGCACCAGACAGCCCAATCAAATCTACAGCAGCCGGCAAGATGTTCCCTCTATGCCCACAGCCATCTGATGTGGGAGTAGGCGTGTGTGTAAAGCTAGTATTTTTATTATTATTGTAGCATTCTGGAAATCATGATGGTGGTAGCCTTTAAATGTCGAGAATATTTTCGGCTGTATTTGCAGGTTTTTCATATCTGTGCCTTTCCCACATGAAGCGTGACGTGTGATAGCATGACATTGGTGTTAAATACAATTAAGGTTGCTTGGCTACATGGACTGCTAAAAATAGAAAAGCAAACATACAGTATCTCCTAAATACACTGCAAAAATATTAAGGGAACACGTAATAATCACAGTATAACACCAAGTCAATTAAACTTCAGAGATATTAATCTGTCCAGTTAGGAAGCATAAGCGATTGTGAATCAATGTAAAAGTGGCCACAGGAGCACTGGAGAGGCAACAGGCAAAAGGGGAATGGTTTTGCGGGTGGTGGCCACAGACAATTGCTCTCTCCTTATCCTTCCTGACTGATTCTTCTCTAGTTTCGCTACTTTGTCACTACTGGTAGCATGAGGGTATACCTGTAGCCCATTCCGGTTGCACAGGCAGCCTAGCTTCTTCAGGATGATACATCCATACGTGCCGTCGCAAGAAGGTTTGCTGTGTCTCCCAGTACAGTGGGGCAGGATGGTCTAGGTGTTGGGACTTCCAGCCGGAAGGTTGTGGGTTCAAGCCCTAATGTTGGCCTACCTGTAAGCATCCTTGAGCAAGATGCCTAACCCCAATCTGCTCCATGTAATAGCAGAATGTAATTGTAAGTCTCTTTGGATAAAAGCGTCTGTTAAATTACCCAATTGTAATTGGAAATACCAGGAGAAGGACATGACAATTGAATGCAGATATACCCTAGGTATGCTTCGTGCAAGTGACGGCCTCAACCTGACCTCTGTGGAATGCATGCAGGACATTTAGCCGATCAAAAGCTTTAAAAACAGGCCACCTTTGTCAAATGCCACTTAAATAAAACCAAAAGAATGTCCAGTGCACTTCATCAGTAGCCCCTTCACTCAAAGAAGCGCTCTTTTCACCACGCTGGAAATATTTGGGATCATATTTTCTCTAAAAAAAAATAAAAAAAATATAAGCCCCACAGGGACAACAGGCATCATGCCTGTAGAACACCTCATAATCCAGGCCTTTAGACGTCCGACAACAAATTGGACAATTTTTTCGCACAACCATCCTCCATCACGGCATCTGAGACACCCGTGGCCTCTGGCTGCAGACAGGAAACACACACACACACACACACAGTAACCCTGCTGGCACGCCAACAATGGTCCAACTAAATTGTATGACAGGCGATTCATTTGGGGATTAACAACAACGTAGCCTCACTTTATCATGAATGCATCAGCCAGGATTGCCTCACTTTTATTTAGTTTGCCTGCATTCATGAAGCCAGCAGGCAATAGGATGAAATGCACAGATTGAACATTGCACATTATTTAATAGCTAATCCCCTGCAGAGCTGTTTGACATGTACGTAGGGAGCATTGAGCGCAGAATACACAAACAACATTGCATGGCTTACAAGTACAAATGTTACTGGTGGCTTGAATCTTTTTAATAATGACCAAAAAAAGCCATGCACAACAACGCAGAATAAGCATCCGAGATTACGCGTATGCTTGCATGCATGCTGGAATGTAACCAAAAAAGAAAAAAACAAGATACACAGAGGATGAAAGGGGGGCTGTTTATATGCAAGCAGAGCTTTTAACAGTGCCACCCCGGAGCTCAAAGCGCCATCCTGCCAGAAGCAGCTTCATCTCCTACACGTGCCGGCAGTGCCCAGGGACAGATCTGTCGCACACAAACGGCATGCTGCCGATGCAGAGACTCCCCCGCCACGCTTGGCACTAGCCTATCAGGAGGCCCGGCCCGGGAAGTGGCAGTTCATCGGGGGCTTAGCATCAAGTCCCTTGATTGAGCAGAAAGGAAAAAAGTACCAGAAGGTAACGTAAGAAGTGCCGCTAAGCATCCCCCCCTATCCCCTTCCCCGTGTCCTGCAGCGGCGTGATATGAATGTTGTACGCAGGGAAGCGCATGGCACTGTGAGGCAGAAGTGAACATTAAGGAAGTGGTGCGCTGTCGCTGACTTTGGCTCTGCTGTGAAACAGGAGTATTCTCTTCGCGTGCACTACATCATTAAAGAATGCTGTCTTTTTACCTGGGTCAGCACACAGGTGAACCGTTTATGGGTTTTCTAGATGCAAAATGACTGGCATCATTCTGATGTAAAATGCTGCTTTCAAAGCCAGACTTTTGTTAGACATAGCACCTTATATGGAATTTGTACCGACACAATCCCTTCATCTTAGAAAAGTGGGGGTCAAGCCTTGGGTTGTGATGTGTTGGGATTTTTAAGATCACATCTTTTGAGAAATTATTGGGGGACAAAAAGATTGATTTGGAACAACATTTAGGTTTGTCTCAATATATTCATCCTATTGGCCAATATTCTGGCTAGATTTCAATCCCTAACAAAGAATTCTTGTAAAGAAATGTCTCCCTACCTATTAATTCTTTATATTGTAGTCACCTGTAAATCACTTTGGATTAAAGTGTCTGCTAAATGTCCAAAAATATAAATTGCCACTTAGCTGGTGTGATCCCCTCTAAAGCCAGACATTTTTTAAATATAATCATTCATTACAGCCTTCTTGCACAGTCTGCGCTATAAAACCTAAAATCCAACAGTTGCAATAACTGCACAGTTGTCCATATAACTGGCTGTATGCTTAAATATTTAAACCAGAGACACTTTGCCTAAAACCCTCCAGCTGGACTGGACCCAGGAACAAACCAGGAACACCCACATCTATTAAAAAAACCTTACAGGAAGCTAGGCTGTGTCTAGGAAACAAGCAGATATTGCCTGAGGATGACTCTTAAGTAGGTTTTTCTAACAGCAGGTAATTGGACACTGACTGGACTCTGAATATTTCATGAGGCATTGGAAAGTCGGGCAGGATTTTTTGCCATTCCAGCCAAGTGTCTGCTGGATCACCAAGCTAGCTAGCATACTGCTGCGCTTGCAGATGCTCCAGGGGGTCAGCGCGATGCACTTTGATAGAAACGTGATGGTCTGCGCGAGATATGGAGACGGGGCGAAAGGGAAGTTGATGGAGGAGAGAACTGGGATGAAAGGTGTGAGATTGATAGGGGAGAGACAGGGCTACTATTTCATATTTTTTTGCGGACTTCAGGAAGTTTGGCAACATCAGTAGGATTCATGCACAGATGGGAAGTTTTGCCATTTCTGAAAACACTGTTCCAAAATGTTACTGAATGTTCCAAAAACAGGAGGAAACAGTGAATAGGTGGCATCAATCAGTAAGAACTCTGCAACAAAGATGACGTCATTCTAAATCTTTCAAAGACAAAATTAATTTGTCCCCCATGACATGGCTAGAAAAAGGCACTTTGAATGGCTTACTTGGAACTGAAAATAGTAACTGCTAAATAAACACAAATGTACTACTTCCACTACTTTAACTGTTTTTAGATTTCAAATTCTCCTAATCCATCGTTTATTAATCCATCCATACTCTCTGCTAACTATAGATATCCTGGATATTGAAAATCTGGGAGCAGAAACTAGTTGTCTTGCTGAGAATCTGCCATACTTCTCCATGTCTCACGGGAGTTAGCTGCCAGTGGCCTATATGAGGAACCCAGCTACCACCTCTCCGGGCCAAAGACAAAGCTCCAGTCATAGGGTTGGCTATGCAGAGAGCGGTGAGGCACGGCTCTAATGCAGGCAGAAGTATGCAAGCATATAGACCTGTGCATGGATGTGTATGTGTGCGCGAGAACGTGTGTGTGTGTGTAGGTACCCGACTATCCTACTCATTATTTTCCTGACAGAGGCTTCTCCTGTACTCGCTCATCAGACTGAATGGACTCACCATTTCGTGGCACAACTAAGGCAGCACATACACAGACACATGCTCCTATGCCTTACTGTACATCTTTCATTCTAGTCCAACATTTGGACCAACAGGGGTGTGGAAGAGTTCTACCTCCACAAGGTACAGTAACTTTCATGTACTGCTGCTGCTGGCTTGGCCAGTTCTCTGAAATAAGACTTCTTTATCAATGACAATTACCTGGTAAAATAAAAATACATTTTAGGTGAATTCCAGGTGGGAGGCAAATAAATAAACTGACATTTTTGCCTGCTGTAGCTTGGTCTTGAAACAAGCAGTCACATTTACAAGAACAAAGTAGGTAGGCCCTGATAATATTCTAGTGATGTCAGGAACCTGTTTTATAATTTGCATGCTTTAATATTTACACATGCACATCTGGCTACTTCAAATGCCTGCTTGTTTAATGTAGTGGTTCTGAAGCCCCACCGCTCAATCAATAACCCCATCAGAGCAGTTACAGTAGGCTATGTCTGGCAGTACTACAGCACTAAAATATGCATTTAACATCCTCACATGTATAATGGTTAAATTGATAAACCCTATGGAAGCAATCAGGTTTAAATAAATAAAAGTGAATAAAAGGAGGTGAATGAATGAATGACCTTTTCCCTATTGGGAACATTCCATGAAACCAAGTCACCCCACATTGTGAGAGGACACCAGAATGCCTAGAACTAGGCTAGAAACATGCATGCAAATGTTAGAGCTTTCACTTTCATTACCTTACACATCTCCTGCCTTCATATGTTCTGAATCATGTTCAGAACAGAGAAATGCAAAGTGGTCACAACCCACTGATCAAAGGCAGCAGTGGCTTTTCAGGAAAAAAAACAAAAAACTTCTCTTACAGACCAACTGAACATATCCATCAACTTATCTTATTGGATATAAGTCACTAAATTGAGCCAATAAGTTTTCATTGTGAGCTTTTTTTTACAATAACCATTCACAGTTTAATCATGTAGAACAGAGCAAGCGTCTGTAGAATGTGTGGGAAGCTTATCCTATAACTTTGGTAGCTTGTTAACATTGTTGAGCATGTTTACTTGTGCTAAAAATCAATCTCTAAACTGGATTATACCATTTGAAAGTACGTGGACCTGGTGACCCTGTTTAAACCATAGACCTAGCTTCTGACTCAAGTATAATCGAATTACAAACATAACCGAACAGGCTGCTGTGCAAATGTCAAATGATGCGTAGCTACTGCCTATGAAACCCAGATTAAAGAAGGCGCATTTATTACTGGCGTTCAATTAATCTATACGCGAAGTGTTGGTTAAATGTAAGCATGAAACTACCATTTTATTTGGTTATGGTTAGATATACAGTTATTAATAAGGTTTGGGTTCATTAAGGTGAGGTTATACTGTAGATAGGTTTGGCCTATATGGAAGTAACGTTAGCCTGACAATAACGAGACCAGACCGTCAGTCTTCCGGGTTTGTATCTCTTTATGTCACAAGCAAGGAGAGATTTGACCGGAAATCGAGCTGATTTATCACAGAAAATAATTCGTTTTAAAGATATTCACTATTTAAAAGTTGCAAACCAAACACTGGAGACTCATTTCTGGCAAAGCACGCAATCTGGATAGCCGCGCACTGACGACAGTCCCAATAATATCTTCATTTAAACTTGTTTCACTCAAGTAGCCTACGGTACAAGGTGCAAATGAATGACTCTTATCACCCTACATTTTAACTTAAAGTTAACATCGAGTCACTTATTTTCCATGCACATGAAATAGAACAAAAATAATATTACTACTGAGTCAAGGGTAGAAAACTACGATACTACACTGGAAAAAGGGCATGGGTTTTAGCTAGCATAACCAGTCTACTGGTAACGTTAGCTAGCAAAACCAACACTACTTTCTTGCCGGTTACCAGCAACGTATTTAAGGACACCACCGTTATCTTACCATGGGTCAAACTCGTGGATAATGCTCTCGAACCGAATCACTGCGAAAAGTCTCGAGCTGAATCCTGCCAACCAGGCCAGAAAGAGAATGGTAAAGGACAGTAGAGACTGCCATCCCGCCGGCTGTGTCAGTCCGCCAGACAGGCCTCCCTTGCCCCCGACTCCACCCGCGGCGATGGGCCGGCTGTTTCCGTGCACCGAGCCGCCAGCGTTCGCGGACGCTTTGTGTTTGCCATCGCTGGCTGTGTGGGGCTCCGCCATTGCTGCGTGGTGTGCGGCGTCAGTGGATTTGCTAGAGTGCCCTCCTGACACGCTCCCCGTCTCCCCACTGTTCCTTCCTGTCGGGCGTGAACTGCCTCAGTCTTCGCACGGGCTCGTTATGTTCAACTCTCTTTTCACAAAATATCAGGCCGCGAAGAAAAGGCGGTTCATCCCCGGCGCGCACTCATGCTCTAGATAGCGAGGCTGCAAAGCTCAGTCCGCCACTAAGCGACTGAATGCCGGTGGAGAGAGGGATTGGTATAGGCGGGACGATAGGAAGCGTTGTCAGCCTCTCATAGAACGACAGGTACAATGGGTGGAGCCAGCGATTGCTGAGCCTCGGATATCTAGTGACCAATCCAGGAACAATACCGGTTGGACAGACAGTGTCATTAGCCAGTGATATTCCACAAAGTCGTACTTGAAATTGAAAAATCATAATCCCCTGTTCTCTATGAAATTGAGTCATTCCTGTTGACTATTAATGCAGCCCTCATTATCTGGGCTGTAAACTGGGCTGTATAGACTTGAATTAAGAACCTCACATGGATTAACAAGAAGAGAACATAAAGTACACAAGGACAGATGTCCATAGGCAATGTTTTCTTGCAGAAGGA
This sequence comes from Percopsis transmontana, assembly GCA_025447815.1. Classification (NCBI taxonomy): domain Eukaryota; kingdom Metazoa; phylum Chordata; class Actinopteri; order Percopsiformes; family Percopsidae; genus Percopsis; species Percopsis transmontana. The sequence continues at coordinate 2,727 of JAOEHI010032033.1, read as the reverse complement.
ATTAATGTTCTTTGCAAATGCAATATTTCTATTGCCCTTGGACGTTTTACTGTGAGAGATAGGTGGTAATAAAGACTGATGTTTCTCATCATTATTTTGTCCCCCAGCAAAAGCAAGAGCACATCATTTATCAAGGCTCAGGCTGTACTCTTATAACTTCCCCGAAGCTTTGAAACTTTTATTGGAATGTGACACCTTTTTTTTCTAAATTTCAAATAAACTTTGATGGGGTGATTGATTGCTATTGCATTTCTGTATTATCTGCAATACGTCATGCATCGAGCTATCAGATAGGTACGCCTACAGCAAGAGTGAGATATCTTAGTATAGCTAAAAAAAAAAAAACCTCAACAGGAAAGAAATAATTCAGTTGAGCATCATCACAATATTACTGTTCCCAACAACTTTAGTGCTTACCACATCGTCTCATTTCCTGAAATATTATGCTATTATATTCAAAACTATTACAAGCACAAAGATGAAGATGTAATTATATTGCTGACCTCATGAGCTTGATTATAAAACCACATTGTAATTTCATAGTGTTATAAATATAACACAACACCTGCTCTCAACACCGCATCATTACGGCAATGTTTAATTAACTGATTAATAGTCAAGTCATTGTCAAGTTGATGTACTACACTGCCACAGAAATTCCTCTGTTCTAAATTTAAACTGTTCAATGTTTAAACTCAAACTTCCTTGGGTAAGAACTAGATTATCATTCATAGTCTGGCTGGACACATACTTTTTAAGCATAGACAATGTAATATCAATATTGTACTAAGCATTGTGTCAATTTCATCTGCCGTTGTTTTATTGTGTTTTTTTAAGCAATCTATTGCTGGGTGAGATAAGAGATTGGTCCAGATTCCCTAACTTTACATCAGTGCCTCTTATATGCGTTCCTCAATGCTATAAGACAGATAACAAATCAAGAATAGATGAGGTGTTTATGTAGGGGAATTGGCGACTTGAGTTTGGGCCATTTTAATGGGGATTTGGATGAAAACTCTCCGCTGAAGAGACAAGGGAGGAGCCGATTAGCGGGAGATAAGTATACAGCAGGGCCGAGACGGGGAGATGAAAGGCAGATAATAAAGCAGAATAAAAGCGTGATTATGGAAATGGATGGGGGTCATCATAGAGAAAAGATGGAGTGAGAGAAGTGGAGGATTGATTGGGGTTCACATGGAGATCGCAGTAAAAGACTACTGTACTGCAGAGATGCACTCCTGCTGCCAAAAGGGAACTCAAACACACGTACAGCATACACACACACGCGCACACCAACAGATAGACAGGAATATGCTGGCAGGCTTTTTTTCTCTCATACACACTCACACAAACCTATACGTGGTGCCTCTCATTCATCAAGGCCTATTCACCCCGCCTCCACATCTTGAATGTGTGACCTTTGAGACAAATGGAAATGCAGGCCGTGTAAATTACTTCAGTCGCATCCATTGTCAAAAAGGCCAAGTCCAGATGAAAGTCAGCCCAAATAAGTGCTGTTGCTGCTGCTCAGGGCAGCTTTGCTTTCCTTTGTCTCCAGGGGCAGACTTGAGAGTTTCTTTGTTTTTTCTTTTTTTTCTTTCCTGAACTCTAGAGATCCACAGGGTTTATGCAAGGATTCTGTAGGGGTCTACTTTGCCAAAGGCCATCATACTAAATCTCAAGATACCTACCTTGGACCTTCCCCTCCCACTCTCTTTTCAATTTCATTCTTTCTTTGTGATGTCTGCATCTGTGTATGTGTGTGTGTGTGTTCGCATCATTACTGGTCAAGATTGTCATGTTGTCTTTCTATTCTTTTGTCCACATTGATAGGTTGTTGAGAATCAATCATCCTGAACACTATAGAAATCTAGTTTCTACATGCAATATTGACCGCTTTAAGGGGGGGGGGGGCACTGTTTGAAAGAGCTATCAGACAAAAGCAAAGTTGAAGAATACTTTTTCACCATGCCAGTCTCTTTCAGATGGAGCATGAATTGTGCAGCAGGGCTAAAACCATAATGTTTTTTTTAACTACAATTCAGATTAGAAGTACTACAGTAAGTCAGTCAGTCAAGTGATCAATTCGAAACCAAATAGCTAAGGATTAGATGGCCCAATGTGTCACGAATCTCTCCAGCTCTTAAAACATTATTTTAGTTGGTCATGTTATTTTGTTCTAGTTCACTAACTCTCCTGTCATTTCAGACTCCAGTTCCCCCTCCTGCTTGATCTCACCTCACTCCCTTCACCTGGTTGTCCCCGCCTACTCATCCTCATCAGCCTGGGCACTTATACCAGCCTCTTGCACTAATTCCTTGCCAGATTGTCTAGAGTCTCCAGCCTAGCATTCCAGATTACCATATCTTAGTTTGATTATTCTATCCTAACCGTGTCTAGAACCTTCTTAGCCTGTTCCCCAGACCTGTCTTCTGCCTACCCGATTTGGATTTGTTTGCCTTCTCTTGGACTGCTTACCTGGTATTGTGACCCTTCCTGCCTGACTACTTCTATAAACTGAACTTCCCTTTTAAGTCACTTCTGTCTCTGAGTTGTGAGTTCTGGGTTCACTCCTGTTTAAGTTTCTTTTGAAACGTGACACAATGACAAATACTTTTATACTATATTATTCTGTTCTGGACGACTAACCACCAGAGGTGGAAAAAGTACTAAAATATCATACTCAAGTAAAAGTACCGATACTTGGATGAAATATTACTCAAGTAC
>JAOEHI010032023.1:0-24173 GCA_025447815.1 Percopsis transmontana | reverse complement strand
CATATGCCCAGAGAGCCATGGCCAGCACAGCCCCACCTGGGGGCTATACACAGGAGAAAGGACCTCAGTCGTCACTTTTAAAAAGGTAAAATGTTATTTGTTAAGATGTTTTTACCAAGGGTAGGCTTTTCAATAGGAACAAGAAAATGCAAAACGTTTAGTCAGTTTTATTTGCATTTATTTTTCCTAGATCGTTTAATGCCACTTTTCAGGCTGCCAAATAGTTCCAAGTTGGTTTGACTGGACTTGAGATGCTAATGTTTCAATCTCCAGGTCGAAGAAGTTCCTCTTTTTTGACAGGTTATGTTTAGCCATGTTGTAAATTCTAGGGGTGAGGCCTCTAGGCCGAGAATATATAGGGGCGAGATATTTAAATGACGATCATTTTTAACCGCCAGATTTATCAACACCCGATAATACGCAGGGATTGGCGAGATATTAAGGTTTCATGAATCACACGTGAACCCTGTCGTAAGATGATTTCTGTGCTCAGATGTGCGCTGGTTTCTACGCTAGATTGTTGAGGGCCATTGTGTCTCAGTGATACTTGCCTGGTGTGATAGGTTCATTTTAGCCTTTATAATGTTATTTAAAGTCTACAACTGTGAAGAAAGAATTATTTACACTGCTGTAGAGACATGGTGTTGAAAATCCCACACATTTACTTTTATTGGTGAGCCATTGTTTAGAAAACTTGTTTAGATTCAACCTGAGAGATTTTGAATGTATGCAAATGCTGGGATTTTTCCTAAGAGTATGGAAATGTGTAGACTTGAGCAGGCTAGCCAAGGATCTGGAGCACAGGACAATGTGTTTTGCTCTTGCAGGTTACCAAGAATATATTAGGAAAGCAAGTTAAAACAAGAATATGCCTCTCAGGCCTAAAGGCCAAAGTTTGGATATAACCAATTGCTGTCTGTGAACGTGTGCTCCCCTCATATGCCCTTACTGTGAAGAGAATCACTCAGGTTCAGGACAAGGTCCCTCTGAAGGACAAACAGCAGACATCTCATGAGCCACCTCGAGATCCATACATCACATGACAGCAAAACGCAGGTATAGAAAAAGACATACAGCATCGGTAAACTTGAACACAACTCCTGGGAAACCCTTCATTACCCTAGGTCTCTTCTTACTTGTTTGTTGTTGTGCACACATTGTTTACTTGAAGGCAATGAAATATGTTATGACTACTGGCTTTGAACCTTGCACTCTTACTACTGGTTGCTTGTAAAGCCTACAGCCAGACTCACAGCAATTCCCTCTGGAAGAATGTATTTGCTATGCAATGTGAATGCATGGATGCCTGTCTGCGTGTTCATAATGCAACACAATTACACCTAGGCCATCTCACTGAACCTGTTTGGTTATGGGTATACGTTGAAGATGTGACGGACAAGGTTCCATCCAAGACCATACCATAACACCCGATTTGAGTTTGTGACATTCTTAGCGAGTCGCGACATTACTCAACTGCAGTTTGCAATGTGATGAGACAAGAGTAGGGCACAGGGACGAATTGCTTCTCACTGGTTCATCGTCAGTTTAAAGACATTTTAAAAAATTCAGAACATTACTATATGTCAATATTGTAAATAATAGTCAAATATGGTCCATTATCAAACACACCAGCCCAATAAGAGGGGAATGCAGGGAGAGGTGGAAGTGACTCAGAACTGTCAACAAACGAGATCAGAGAAGAGAACACAAACATCACAAGCGACACTGGACTGGCAGTGCACAAAGGTGTTTGAACCACTGAGCAGGAGGGAGAGGAAAGTGCATGTGTTAGCAGTCATTTCAATATGACAATGGAAGTAAAAAGAACGTTTTTTGTTGTGAGACTCCTTATCACTAACCATGGTTGTCTAGTGGGATTCCCTGTTTTTGTAGTACTAGTCTGGCCTACGAGTTTACCACCTGCTCTTCTGCTTTGCTAGGCACACTCAGGTCATTTACATTAGCAGACACAAAAAAAGGGGTGGGGGCGCTTACACGTCCTCAAGTTAGTTTACATACCAACGGAAACAAATAACCTCGACAATAATGCAAAGTCACTACCCGCATTTATACGTGCCACAAGACACTTATTACAAGCAGGAAATCATTATAGATAGCCTATGGCACATAACTTACAGCACCAACGCCTAAAATGGTAACGTAGATGGTCAAAACGAGTACACTTCTTTACCGTGCTGGACATCGTTTTCACTACACAGTGAAGGCTTTCTCAATCAGTATATGCCACAGCCAATTGACCCATTGAACCGCTGTAAATATAAAAAATACCGGTAAAATGAAAAAACAGCTAGACTACGATTAGGCTAGGAGGACAGTATTGTACACTGCTATAGCATCTCATCTGGCAGCAATATATTATCGGGTAAATAATGATGTATTATTTTTCAAGCCACTGCTAATGTAACTCAACATGAGCAGATATTTTACGCATGCGCACGAGTACAAAGGCAAGGCACTTATGACAGTAGGGAAAAACAGCGGAAATCAACCCAAACCCCGTCGAACGAGATTCAGATTTGGGGGCAAAGAACAACGGCGCTTACCGAGACGCACGGGCTGGAGGTGGTGCTTGGAGTCGGCGAACGCTGCACGGTAACCAGCGCCATTCAGCGACGGGGAAACGGATACCTGAGAGAAAGCGACAACGGCGAGACGGGCATAATTGTTTCGGGAGAAACCAGCTGAGCCCGAGTCGTTCTCTCGTTCGCAGACTACTCCGCGGCGGTTTCCTCTGAGTGCATGTCTTGCGCATGCGCAACAACCCCTAAACTGTCAATTCGTATTAACCATATGTGTGCTGGAGACAAACAAAGCAGCTATGAGCTTGTCATTTTACTTTGCACAATTCCATGAGGACATCTAATCTTCTGTGTGAAATGTTTGTTTCAGGCTGTCAATCTGATCCTTTGGAAAAAAGTCCTATGCTATACAAAAATATATGTATATCTTACTTACATATAGGAAAGGAAGATTTTGTTTTTCTTTTGACTCCATGCGCTGGCAATTAGCTCATAATGGGTTAACAGGAGTCATACGATCCATTATGTATATCTATTTCATTGAAGTAGGTTTGGAGTAGCATTGAGAGGGAGAAAGCTAGGGGATATTTAGTGAGTCCTGTGGTGTAGCCGACCTGCCTGAACCTGTGCTGCTACAGTGTAAACTTGGATTGTATACAGATCAGAGATATGGGTGATAATCTTAACCTTCTGAAAAATCACACATTCAAAGTGTGCGGTGTCCACGCATACGCCTACCGTCCTTGTAATATGGTTTCATGCAGATGCAGATGTAGACCTCTAATGCTTAAAGGGACCAGAGAAATCGAAAACTATTTAACGATAGGCCTATGCCTACCTTGCCAGAGAGTTCGGTATGTGGAAGTGACATACCGTGAACCTCAGACACTATCGTCTCCTACTTCAAATGCAAATCATGCATATGCAAAAGTGGCTGTACAACTCTCATCCAACTTTCAACTCTACTTCTTTACTCTTTCCCTTATGAGGTAAAATCCACCCATAAGTAGACCTATCAATAAAACGCATCCATCAAGTGGCTGATCGATCGATCGATAGATAGATAGATAGATAGGCATCAGACAGACATAACTTTATTGATTTCCGTAGGGAAATTTGTTTTGCAGCTTGTAGGCGACAGGACCGTGCATTGATATAAATTATTCAAATATATAAAATATATAAAATCGACGAGGTAAATAAATACTAAAATACTTTTTGTGTGTGTGCCAGAAGTATGAGGAGTGTCATGAGAGATTACGACAGAGACAACGGTGTTGGGAAGAGCCACTCAGAGATGGTAGCAGGGGAAGTTCAAAGCTGCAGATTTAACCACCACAGTTGCGCTACGCACGCTCTGATCTCATTCGAGCCAATGGCTTCCTGCACGTTTACACCACGGCCGGCTGACATACCAGCTATGCAAAATAGTAGGCCCACATGTTGTGATAACATGAAACAGGAACTGAAATCAGAGCAATTATAGTTTGTCATCCACCTACACGGGACCTGCGGTAAGGTGCAGATTCATTTTGAAGAGGTACACTGTATAGCCTAATCATTGATCTCTTTCTCACTCTTCATTTATTTTTTATAGCTTTTAATCACATAGGACACTCACACACACAAGGACACACACACTTCTAACCAGGTCCAGCCTGCTGATAGTCTAGTGGTCTAGCCAACCTGTAAGCATCCTTGAGCAAGATGTCTAACCCCAATCTGCTCTAATAGCCTACTTCTAATTGTAGGCTACTCACTGTATGGATAAAAGCGTTCGTTAATGACCTAATAGTAATGATATTATCCTTTAGACTAGGAGGTAGTAGTCACATTGTAGATTCAATTGCATTTACAAAACTAGTAATTCATATTTTTAAACCATTAGGCCTTTGTCAAAAATGTAATAACAATATAGACAATAGGCTATTTCAGATCACGGTATCATTTTGGCTGAGAGAAAATCATATAATATCATGTTTTATGATATTATTAACAACGTTTTACAATGTACAATTTTATTAGCAGTTTGATTAAACAAATTGAGGATTAGCCTATATCATACTGGTTTCTTGTGGTGAAAGTTAATTTGGCTACCGTAGTGGCAGAGATTCCTGGGAGAAGGCCGTGTAGGATTGGGATTAATTAGAGCAATGTCGCCCTCTATTGGTAAATAAGGTGTGAAAGAAAACTGCATTTATTTAATTTCTATTTAACTGTAATTCTTTCACAAATTGTTAATTTTTTCACGTTTTATCTTATTTTTCACATGTATTTATATTATTCAAAATTCTTACATCAAAGACAGCTGTCTATTAAAGTCTTAACTTTCGCTAAAATCAAATCTTCACAGCCAAGTGAAATTCGGATACCTTACATTGTCTAAATAATACATTAGATTTATTAGTATGGATGTTTTGGGTGAATGGTAAATATTCAGCCAAATATATTGTTAAGGCAATAAGATCTTTGTCGAATAAGCCGTGTTTGGTTAAAGTCACCAGAGCAAGATGGCGGTCCCCGGTAAACAGTAAGTTGGAAACATTTATGACGGAGTTTATATTATAATAACTCCCGATCGTTTAGTTTAGTTGACCCGTCGAATATTCAGATGGACTAGACAATTCAGCTGCTAACGCTGTACTGGTACTATATTAGCTTTGAGATCTTTATGAAGTGGCTTTCAATTTGCTGCTAGGCAAGCACAAGCTATGCTAAATTGACACATATAACTTATGTTATCTAACTAGTGTTTTTGATCTTTACGCAGTTACTATTTTTGTTTGGACGAATTTTCTGTCGTTTTTCATTTACTACTTCATCGGGGTTCTCGCTCTGCACATTTAATACAGCTTGCATATGAAAAACTGCACATCCACGTCCTATAAGGTGTGCCAGTGTTGCTACTGGGGAAGAATATTTCATGTGTAGTGGCTCTTCCATTTTACTTGACCAATAAACCTGAAACGTTCACAATAAAATGGTTGATGTAACAGATACAGCGCAACTGTCTCTGTCCCCATATCTTTTTGTACTCTCAGACAAGCTCCTGGCAATGAAATCCTTGTAAAATTATACATAAAACATAAAAGATTTGGCACGTCACATGTGAAATTATAAACCTAAATGTTTTGTTTTCGTGATTTCCTTAAGGTATGGGCTGATCTTGTCCCAGAAGAAGGGAACGCTCAAACCAGCAAGAACCTCAGTGTTTGGAGATGATTCTGATGATGAGGTAGTCATGGTGTTTAAATGATCAGGACATTTTTCTTGTTATTCACTGATTACTCTGTGCAGCCAAATCTGAAATGTACCTTTACCTGTTCGGTAGCTTGTCTACCACATAAGGATGTTTGTTTTTCTGTCTACCTTCAGACCTCAGTTGGGGAGAGTCTGCAGAAAGAAGCTGTTAAGAAAAGGATGATGAAGCAGGTGTGAAAGTAGTTTAAAGGGACTTTGTGGAAACTGTTGTTGGGTTGGGATGACCACTATACCTATCCTGTCACTCTCCCCATTTTCTCTCTCTCTCTCACTCTCATCTATGCACTGGCACAAGACTCGTTTGGAGATGCATAAGGCCTTGGAACAGGACAGCACCGTGTATGATTACGACGGTGTGTATGATGACATCCAGAAACAGAGACTGGAGAGCAACAAGAAGATACTTGGAGGAGCAGACAGAAAGGTAATCTGAAAGAACCCAAGCCTCCAAGCTTGCAAGCTATGAACCAGTTTTAAAACCACTGAAATTGTATCCACAGGACACTTGACTGTCCTCTCTTTTCCTTTAAGCCAAAGTATATCAACCAGTTGATGAAGGCTGTGGAAGAGCGAAAGAAAGAACAGGAACGACGGGATGAACGGAAGATCCAGAAGGAGAGGGAGGCGGAGGGAGAGCAGTTTGCGGACAAGGAGGCGTACGTTACCTCTGCCTACAGGCAGAAACTGCTGGAGAGAAAGGAGGAGGAGGAAAGGGAGAAGAGGGAGGCGGCGATGGAAGGTAGGAAGACCAACACTACAGCAGCTGTTTAACACTTGCGTCATCTTCAACCTTAGATAGAGCCTGCATGCTCTGCATGAAAGTTGAACTTTTGACTGTATATGTTCCTTGTCTCTGTATAATTGCATATACTGTCTTTCACACTGAATGGTAGCTTCTTAGTCACGAGTGGAAATAGTTTTTTGCCACTCTCCATTAATTGTTTCCCAATCCGTCTTAAAAAACATACAAATACTACATACTGTATGTACCTATGTAATATTAAGCAGGTCGAAACAGAACATGATATCTCTGTGGACATATTCTTTTGAACATTAGTGTTCTGTTTACATACATTTCTGAATGTGAGTAGTAGATCCTGTCAGGTGTATTTATCCGGCAGTAGAAAACAGTCCCATTATAATCTAAATAGGGCTCTCTCATGAATATGACCATGGACTTCGACCTGCTTCATATTTAAGTTACATCAATGTTTTTGAGACTCAGATGTGGACACAGTGTAAATTAATAGTGACAAAAAATGTCAACACAGGTGACTGAATAAGCTACCGTTGAGTGTCAGTATATAAGACCTGCATTGAGGTAAGGAACATATAGATGTTCTGCAAAACGTGAAGGTGCATTCATGTGACCAGCATCATTATCTTTCAGTGCTGGCAGAGCTATTGTTTTCCTATGGGCAGAGCGGTGATGCCCACATCACTAATTATGTGCATTCTTGGCTGTGTAAAAGCACATCAATGTTGTCGCTTGGACACAATGTGCCAGCTCTCCTGTGCTTGTCACGTGACCACTGCTCTGCATTGTCCCAGAAGTACGCTGCTCTGTGTAGCACAACATAAGCATGTAAAGCTCCTGTTCTGCTGTGTTCATTTGACTAGCTGCTTTGGATGTGAAGAAGCAGAAGGACCTAAGTGGGTTCTACAGGCACCTGCTGAACCAGACTGTGGGCGAGGAGGAGATACCAGACCGCTCGGCAGACAAGTCAGTCCCAGCACTCACCTGTTCAATTCCTGGGGTTTCCAAAGTATGGGTCGGGAACCCCCAATTGGCCGCTGGATGATATTTGGATGGGTCACAAGATGATTTTGCTATTTTGAGAAATGTATTTATTTTTTATTACCTACTTTTTATTATAAATATTTATTCTAGTGTTTTTTGTAAAGATACACAATATTTAATATACTAAAAGAGTGGTTCCTATTTAGAGCTCAATGCTTAAGCACCATAAACACCATTGAAGAAATTATGCACATAAAAACTTCCATTGAGGAACTAAATGTAAACAAAATCCCCTGTCTCCCGACCTTCCACAGGAATCAAAGCTCCAAGGCGTCAAAATCCCCAGAGAGGACGACATCGCCGCCCCCCTCGCCTGCCTCCCGTGACAATGCCCCCAACTCCCACAGTGACAGCGAGGAGGGGCGGGACCAGAAGACTGCGTTCAGCAAGCCCAGGGCTGGCTCTGCCCACTCCAAGCGCCAGTACCGGCAGAGGTCGCCCTCGTCAGGAAGCGGGGAGGACAGGGAGAGGGAGAGGCAGAAAAAGAGCCACGGAGACGGGGAGCGAGACAAGGGGAGGGACAGAGAGAGAGACAGAGGAAGGGACGACAGATACCGAGGAAGGAGGGAGGACAAGGACAGGAGGAAGGACAGGGATAGAGACCGGAACAGAAGCAGGGGAAGACGGGATGCGGGGAGGGAGGAGAGACACGCAAAGAGGGAAAGGAGTCCCCGAGAAAAGGACAGGGACGGAGGGCGGGAGAGGAGGGGGCACCCCCATGAGGACAAGGACAGAGAGGAGGACTCCGTCAAGGGGAAGGCAGCAGAGGCAGCAGGCGGAGCTAAAGAGGACAACCCCCATGAGGACAATGACAGAGAGGAGGGTCGGAAAATGGAGAAGACGACACCAGAGGACTCGGACAAGGCAGTAGAGGCAGTAGTGGCCGAGGGCGAAGCTAAAGAGGGGAAGGAGCTAGTGAGTAAGTTTGCGAAGCGCAGCAGCGACCAGACGGTGAGCTCGGCCAGAGAGAGGTACCTGGCCAGGCAGATGGCACGCTCAGCCTGCAAGACCTACGTGGAGAGGGAGGAGGACTGAGGGGGAACAGCCCTGTGAGCCCTAGCAGTGTGAATTGTGGACACTGCAGACGTCACGTGCACAGGCCACACCTGCATGGTGGATGAACCAACTACACTCTGCGATGGACCGGATCAGTCAAGTGAGCCTGAGATAAAACTACGGTGTGGGATTTGGGGGAGGGAATTCTCTAAAGGTGAATGCATGAGCCATTACTTAATTTAATGTGAAATGTGTTGATTTGTAAGTAATGTTGCCTCACTGTGGCAATGAATGAATGTGTAAGTGTCTTTGAATCAGGAATGTTTTGTATTTCTCAAGTCTTCACTTGGTTACAACACAAAAGCCCTAAAACTCCAGTTCCACCATATTCTTTTACCTTTAACATTGGCCCTGTAGTGAGAACAAGCATGTAGAATCTGAGGAATTTCGGTTTATTCTAGGCAAAAAAAGTTTCCAATTGTCAGTGTTGGATGTTATCCAGGCTAGGCTCTTCTGGTTGTCTTCCCTGTCATGGATATTTACATGAAGATGTGTTCTGATAAGTGAATAAAAAAAATGAACTGTATATAATTCACAATACACTGTCCCTTCTTTGAGTAAAGTGAATAAATACAGTAATCTAAACTGAGCAGAGTCAATGGAAAGTATTTGCCTGTGGTGATAAATTAAGTTAATGCTGTAGCACTTATAGTACTTCATACCATTTTCAAACCTCTTGTTAAAGTTTAAGCAAATCAAGGCTTTGGCAATTGAGCTGGGTATGTCACAGCATTGAATTTTGTAACAAGCTTTCAAGATTAGGTACTACACGAGTTGTTGACATGAATGTAATTCAGTATTTCATCTTATGAATCAAATTGCCATTGAAGATAAACTGAAAGTCTAGGTATACCATGACACCAAGTGTCAAGATACACTTGTTAAAATGACAGTGTTGAATTAAGACTATACCTGCTAATAATTCCAGTCAAAATCATTTTTTAGAACTCCTTTACTACTAATGTGGAAATTTACATACACACGAAAAAGCCTTAGATAATCATAGATTTTATTTTCCATTACAGCAATATGTTGTGATCAGCAAACTGGGTCAGGTTTGAAGAGTGCTTACGTTGCAGTCATTTCACTCACTGGTTATCTGCTTCACATCTGGAAAAAAACGAAAAAGCCCTTTAACCTTGCATCATGCAAGAGCAGGTTTGTCGTGGCACCACATTATGTTCAGAAAACCTTTATCAACACTAACAATCTGATGGTAATTCCAGCTGTTTGAGTAGGTTTCATCATAATAGAAAGTAATGTAGTCATCAGATTTTGCTGAATGCAATGTTGCAGACCTTTAACAAAACAGTTTTGCCATATTACCCACAGTCCTTTTAAACACTCCATGCCACACCTGCAAATAATATTCCACCACATGGCTTTATTTTATTTGATGCTGTAATGCATTTATTTGTTCCAAGTCTAAACATTCAAATTTGGAAAATTGGTGAGAAGGATGTGGGTCACCAACTATGACGACTCAGCAAGATGGATAAGAAATATCGTCAGTTGTCGCATCAGACGGCACTTCCTATTCAGTTTTCATCACAGTCAATAGGTTCAATTCAAATTAGCTCAACAGTGAAGCATTTACCCACCATGTAGGCCTTTATGTAATCTTAAATTCCATGTTAGTCTCTGGCATTGCCTCCTAAACGGAAAAAAGATTGTTATAGCTCATTGTATTTAGGAGGGGAAAGGCTAATTGCAGCAAAGGAATGTTCAGAAAACCAATTATCACCACTAAACAATCTGACGGTAATTCCAGCTGTTAGTTTAAGTTTCATCACAACATTTGTAAAAAAATAAAATAAAAAAAGTTTAGCTAAATGCATTAAACCCACCTTAATGTTGACCAATTTGTCTTTGGCAGCCATGGGCACAAGTCACACCAGCTATAAGTTCAAAATTAGAATAATCAGCCTTATTTTAAGGTGTTTTGACAGAGCAAATCGAACATAGAGCACTAGTGTAGAGACTCAGAAGGTATAGTGAAAATCGTCAGTTGTCGCATCGGACGGCACTTCCTATTCAAGGTTATCATCATGGACAATACTAGCTTTAAGACGAGCACTAGAGTTCACTAAAATTAAACCTACCCGAGTGAAGGCAGATTTCAAGTTTCATCGAGTTCGTTCAACCTCGACAAGATGGTTTTTAAGTTGACCTAGATTCCACCTGCTGAAAAACAAACATTAATTAATTATAGTTAACCTGAAGGTGAGGCTTCATAATTAACGGGTAATTATGACTCGTGCATTTACCAATTTCCACGTGCGTTTAGGCCTTCCTGTCCAAACATGGTCAGCGTTTTAGAAGTTACCCATCAGCCTAGAGAAGGTGGGGAAGATAACAGTTTACAGCCTATTCAATTAACGAGAAAGTAGTTGAATGTAGTAGAGTATTGTTCAGAAAACCAAGAGTCACCACAGAACAATCTGACGGTAATTCCAGCTATATTAGTTTTGGTTTCATCACCACAACGTGCAGTTGTATAACAAGATGCAATAATGACAATAACTCAAATGTTAAGTCTTACCGGGTTTTTTCACCATTTTAGAAACCATTTCCCTCCACACGTGTCGTGGCCTACTAAGCCACGTCTTCCGGCGTTAAATAGTCTTCAAGTATAATTTGTAGCACATTTCTTACATAATTACAGCATACAAACGATCAATTGATGCTGCATTCCGTTTACATAGTTCAGCGTTAAAGATATAATACAGCTCCGCTATGTGAAGTATCACTCGCTCACCACGAGACAGCATAGCTAGTAGAAAGGCTAGTAATGTGGTCAACAGCAGTATTTATACATGGCTGTCGCGGGTGAAATGCATCAGGCAGATCTGTTTAACGTCACTAATTTTAAACCAATAACAGACAAGCAAAGACATTTTATATTTTTACTTTATTGTATTATTTATTACGTAATTTAATGCATTTATTCGAATGTTCAATGTGTAACAATTTTACTTTGAAAATTGTAACGTTATGTAGTGCAATTCCTTTAAACACAAAATGTAAATGTTGTTTTCAATAATTCATTGAAAGTGCTAATGACATATTTCATTTTATGCTGCTAACAATCAAAGTTACTTTTATTTATATTTATTTTACTCCCCTTTATTTATTTATTCAATTGTAACGTTGGTGCGCTGAACAGTAGTCGAACGGGTAAAATTCATTCGGGGTGGACGAGGTTTAAAATTGTTTTACAATAAACGACCACACGACGGTGCTGCTCAACATAATATATATGGCTTATTCTTGCAGAACCCTAGAGGTGAGGTCGCCCTGCCTCATATGTTTTTATCTCTGGTCATTTACGTAGATTGGCCTCCTCATTCTCCGGCAATGCCCGTTATTGCAGAATAAACCTAATCAATAAGATACCTGGAATATATTTTGCAATTATCTTCAAATCGCCATTTACAAAGTTTCAGGTAAGCACACAACTTGACTTAGCTGTGATAGCTTTTAACCAAGGAGATTCCCTTCAGTCTCCTTGTTTTTAATATACACTTATCTAGTGATATTTAGACCTGCGATTTTCTAGAGAATAGATGTTTTTAGAGAATGTTTAATGACCAAATTCACTTTCATTGCAATTATAATAATTCATCTCCAAGTGGGACATGCAATATGTTTCCACATTACAAGCCAAAACGTAATGTTGTTAGGTTTTTACAACTAATGTATAACAGTTAACTTAATTTGGATATTCACATAAGTAGGTTACAATAACTCTTAAACACATCAAATGTCAGGGCAAGCCTAGCAGGCGTTTGCATTGTCTCCACTCTGTTAGTTAGTTCGACCTTTCACAGTAACATTCATTATCATCATTTAGTTGCTTGAAAATCTTACATGTATCTCACAACGTTTCTTCTGTTTCAGGCTAGCTGTGGGTTATTAGTAAATCTACGTGTGAATACTTGCGGCAAAATAAGCAGAATTTAATTTAAGAAAGGGATACTTCGCGCTAAATGTCGGTGAAAGCTACCCTATTAGTGAAGGTGGGCGTTTGAAAGTGTGTGGCGTCGCATGCACCTGTGTGTGTATTGTGAGTATGTTGCCACCTGTGAAAAAAGACCGCATCATTACTCAGCTCCCAAAGGTACAGTAAAGTATGCATGCACACACACACACAAATGAAGACACAGGCAGACCCACATACATAATATATTTATTAATTTTAACGCAACTACGTACAATGTAATTCTGGTGCCTGTAAGAGGAAGACAGATATAGGTTTGGGTGTATGTGATTATATAAGGACTATAACATTACTGTAATGCAATTCTTCAGCTTATAGTGGTCGGTAGTTTTCTGGCAGCTGCCAGTTTCTAAAAAGGAACCGAAGGCAATTAGATTGTATACAAAATCTGCCATACAGTACAGTATTATAACCGACTATTTAAATACAATTCCCCATTTCTATTCCACTGTAACTATTTGGAAAATCAATATTACAAATATTACAAATAATATTCGATTATGAAATGTACACACAGATAAGGCCCTATATCATTTGGAATATAAACAATTGTGAATAGCATGAGACCGTATATGTGGTCACTGTCTGTGTGTCTTTTCTCCTACAGTGTTTTAGTGCTGAGGCAGCACTCAGCACCAAAGATGGATTTCATCCACAGGTGAAGGCTGTCTGCCAAGCTCAGAAACCGGGCACAATAGGGTAAAGCACCCACCCCCAGCACGCAGACACACACACAGAACCCTCATCCACATTACATAAACATACAAGTTTTAACACGTTTGTTTTTTACAAGTCTTAACCTTGCCAAGGTGATTGTAGTCGGGGATGTTGCTGTTGGAAAGACCTGCCTAATCAGCAGGTAAGGAAGCTAACAGGATTCGTATTAGTTATTTATTGAGAGCAGCTTTGTAATAAAGTAGAACTGTATTACTCCTCCTCCCTTACCCAAACTCGGCTCCAAGTCCCTGTGTATTCTATTGTGTACTTAGTATATGGTATAAAGTTGTACTGAATGCTCAGCAACAGTTTTGCCCAGATTTGCTTTTGATAAGTCAAGTTTTAGACACACACATATGCACAGAAGCTCAACCCTGCCCCTTGTGGTCAAAATGAAACACAATTAAACAACACTCTAAAATTTGAAAACAAACTAATTCACCCATACCCACTCAAACTTAGTACAAGGTTATGTTAAAATGTGTTAAATAGTGATCCAGTTCATCCTTAGTCTAGCTGATAATTATCTAAGTAGTTTGACCGAGTGCTTGTTTACTGCCAGCTGACAGATAGGGAAGTCAGACAGGGAAATTGATGACTGAGTTATTTCATTATTAGATTTTCCGAGAGGTCAGTCTCTGGGCAAACTAATTGTAGCTCTTAGGGACAGGGAAGCTCAGGTTATGACACAGCGTAGTGTTATGGTGAACTTGTGATTTTTTTGATTAATAAGTGGTTTTCTGAATGAATGTGGTATTGTTTTCTTTATGTTATTAGAGTATCCCTCTCTCTCCCTCTCTTCTGGAAGGTTCTGTAAGGATGCATTTGAGAAGAACTACAAGGCAACAATAGGGGTGGATTTTGAGATGGAGCGCTTTGAGGTGCTAGGGGTACCATTTAGCTTACAGCTGTAAGTGTGTTAGCATTCATTCTTTGTTTATATTACCTTTAGCACACGATGCTACCACACAAACCACATCACTTCCTCTGAGCCCATATATTTTTGCATCAAGTCTTCAGGGTTTTGGTAAGACAAATTCCAACACCAATAGCAGTTTTATGTTATACAATGAAAAATGTATGCTATGAAATGCATCTTTAAAAGACCTAACACCTGCACCCAACAATTTTTGGTCATCCAGTTGTCAAATGTTATTGATCCTTTTGGGGAAATTAGTTAGCTAGGAAAGCTGGTTATTAAAGCTGATAATTAGACAAATTTAATGCTGTTTGGAATGTTGCATCATAAAGCTAAACCAATAACTGTGTACTGGCCTAATGAACAAAAAACAACCAATGCATTGTAAATGCAGGTACACTGTATTACACTGTATTACACAAAATGTAATGGACCTAAAAAAATGTATGAGCTACACCTATGTTGTGGCACACTCCAAATACATTCATGACTATATTTAAATATTTATCTATAGTATTTTTTAGTATTATAGTAGTCGTATTTATAATCATTCATCCTAATATCTCTGTTTTTAGATGGGACACAGCTGGTCAGGAGCGTTTTAAGTGCATCGCCTCCACATATTACAGAGGAGCGCAAGGTCTTTTTTCTAGATGAAATAACAGAGGTTAAAGGCATACTTTTTAACATTGGCACACATGCCAATTCAAAACAAAACAAAGTTGTTGAAACTTTGAAAATGTTACAAGGTATACCTTTAGGCTTGTACAAAAAAGCACTACATCATATACCAGTGAATTGTATTTATGGATTCCATAATGGATGTGTTTTTATTTTTATTGTAGCTATCATAGTGGTGTTTGACTTGAACAACGATGATTCTTTAGTACACGCCAGGTAAGAAAAATCACATTTGCATTGAACATAGAACAGAATGAACAATTAATAATAAATGTGTGTATGTGTGCAAAAATGGAAAGTACAACCACTTGTTCATTGTCAGGTATCTGTACTTTACTTTAGCTTATATTTCATTTAAGACTTTTGACTTTTACTCACTATATTTACTCTGCCATTTGAAATCATTAGTTTCTTTTTCATAGATCAGACAGCTTCTATTAAGGCTGCTGATGAAGCATTTAACAAAGCTAAAGCCTAGCGGATGCAACAGCAGAAGAGAGGAGTGGATTTTCCCTTGATATAATTATTTGCACTATATGTCTACATGTAGTGCTACCTGCGATAGCTGCTTGCACACGCATTACTTTAAATCTAAAAGAAGGGAAAGGGGCAAAGAAAGATCTAACTTTTTAAGGGATTAGTGAATCAGTGAAATTAGTGAATTAGTGAAAAAGAGTCTAGACCTCCATCAATCTCCAACTTTCCATCAACAACAAAGAAGAACACTGTTTTTTAAAAAGAGCTAGAAGGTCTTTTTTAGAGGGCTGCTTTTAATTTCATACTTTAAGCACATTTAAAAGAACATACTTTTTTACTTCAACTTGAGTAAAAAAATTTAAATGGTACTTTTAAGGAATGTGTGTACTACCACTTCTGTGTGTGTGTTTGTATTTAGGCAGTGGCTGGAAGATGCAATGAAGGAGAATGACCCATCCAGTGTGTTGTTGTTCCTCGTGGGCGCCAAGAAAGACCTCAGTGTGAGTGGCGCTCACATAAACACCATGGGCCTTATTTTAACAATCTAAGCACACAGTCTAAAGCAGTGTTTCTCAACTGGTGGGTGACCTAAAAGTAGGTTGCGAGCTGGTGTGAAGTGGGTCACGTGTGCTTCAGCTCCATCAAAAAGTAAATTTTTTATATTTATAAGTTTACCCAAATTCCGATGGTGCGCTTTTATTCTGAAAGGTGCATAGGTGTTTTGAACAGTTCAGACATTGTGAATTACTGCACAAATGTCTTGTGAAATACATCATAATCTTACGGAAATTAAATTATTATTGGGTCATGACTTAATGACCAAGGACAAATGTGGGTCCTGAGGTTAGACCACTTGAGAACCACTGGTCTAAAGGGCATAGTGCAAGTGCATTTAGGGTGTGTCAAAAGCCATTTTTTGCATCCTGGGGGCAGGATAGTCTAGTGGTCTGGGTGTTGGACTCCCAGCCAGAAGGTCGTGGGTTCAAGCCCCAGAGCCGGCTTACCTGTAAGCATCCTTGAGCAAGATGCCTAACCCCTACCTGCTCCATGTAATAGAACAATGTAATTGTAAGTCGCTTTGGATAAAAGCGTCTGCTAAATGTAAGAAAGCTAGTTTAACTGCATAAAAAAATCGTTGCAGTGCCAGGCGCAGTATCATCTCCCATTCCCTTTCAATGCCAGGTGCGCTTGCACCTTGGCAGATTGCTATTATAATGGCACATTTGCCAAGTAGTAAGAAAGAATGACAAATGCGACGGACGGTCTAAAACTAGCAAAGAAACTTGCGCCTCTGTGCGCCAGGTGTAAGATAGGGCCCCATGTGTTTTTCAGAGAGGGATTTTGACTAGAAAGCAAGGAACAGGGGTCCTTTAATAAACTGTGCATACACTCGTTCCAGGATTTATACCTGTGTTATATATGTTCTAATATGTTGTGCTATTAAAATAAGTGGTTCTGATCTTGGGCACTGGCGTAGATGGTTGTGTGACCTCGTGTGGTATGGTCTTCACGTGCCTCTCTGTTCCCATTCCCCATGCCCCAAAACCCCCTGCAGTCTCCTGACCAGCTCGGTCACATGGAACAAGAGGCCATCCGACTGTCTGAAGAGATAAGGGCTGAGTACTGGGCTGTCTCTGCGAAGTCAGGTACCTGACCAGTCTGTACGGAAGTATTAAACATCAACATAATATATTTATTTATTTAACAGAGTACATAACACTTCTATCTAAAGGTACACGCCTCAAAATTTTAGCCCCAGCTGTCCTCAAAGATGCTGGAGGCTGTAGGGGGAGGAGTAGAGAGGAATGCGTGCCCAGTTTGCATTCCTGCGCGTTTGTATGTTTTATGTTTAATGCCCGTTTTAACCACAAAGGTAGAAACAAAGCGAGACACAAAGCAAGGAGTGACTCTTTATCACAGCACATCATACTTTTGGTTAGTCTGTGTCTGTGTGAATTCATATTGTCTTGGATAGTCTAGCCATCAAGGTGTTGGGCTCCCAGCCAGAAGGTTGTGGGTTCAAGCACCAGAGTGAAAAGACCTTCTGTAAGCATCCTTGAGCAAGATGCCTAACCCCTATCTGCTCCATGTAATAGTACCATGTAATTGTAAGTCGCTTTGGATAAAAGCGTCTGCTAAATGACGTAATTATAAGTCATATAATTTGGCCGCAGGTTTGAGGGTTCTTACTTCTGGTTAATCTGTTTTACTGCTACCACTGCCTGTTATAACCGCCATTTCATATAGTTTTTGAGCTTTTAATATACATATTTGTGTAAAAGTTAGTGTGTATTTGCTACTTGTTTGTATTATGTCTCTTATTGCAATTTATCAACTTCTCCAAGTCAAAGACCTTACATGTACAAATGTAATCTTACCAAATACATCTAATTCTGATTCGGTTCTCACAAAAACGTGCACATATAGACACACATTCTGTTCCTCATTTATTTTTCTTTTGGCTATGTCCTTGTGTATCATTTCTTTTTTTCTTTCTTTGTGCCAGGGGATGGTATTAAGGAGCTTTTCTTTCGCGTGGCATCACTAACCTTTGAGGCCAATGTCCTGGCAGAGCTTGAGAAGAGCGGTTTGAGGCAGGTCGGAGACATTATCAGTAAGACAGATAAGTCTTATTCAGCATTCACCACACCGCATTCCAAATATAATTTAGTTTATATCAGTAGTTCCCCTTCTCTATTATACATAGGAATGACTCGGGTATACTGTATATTATACATGTGTCATCTGGGGACTGTAGGTCATATTTAAAGCCTGTTTGTTTTTTTGCCCATTGCACTGACCCTACTCTGGTCATAGTCTGCTCCTAGTGTGTCTGTCTAGTGTTCTGCCTGGCCCTTCCCTAGTTCCGCCTCTTTTCCCTTTTATAGCTTCCTTTTCCCAGTCCCTGGACCCTCGCCTTTGACAAATTATCTGCCTCACCTGTTTTTCCATTCCCCAATCACCCCTAGTGTATTTAGTCTCTGTTTAGGCTCACTTTGTCTGTGTTGTTCTGTTCTTGTGTGTTTTGCCACCATTTTGTTCACAGCTCTATTACCTGCCTGTCTGTTTTTGTTTGCCTTTTCTTGTGGATTGCCTGTTGCTGACCATTGCCCACTTTTTATAACTTTTGCATTAAAAGAATCTCGTGGACTTTATTCTGTCTGTGTCTGCTTTTGGGTCACCTTCTGATACCTGACAACCCTTGCATTACTGAATTTGACACATTTACACTTGAAGTACTTTGATTTTTATACGCTATATAAGTTATCCTTATTGAGTGACCTATGCTTAAATTATTTACTTTTCCCCTTTTACTATTTACTATTTTATTTAATTAATTACAGGCATTTAATTACCACCAACATAGTCTACTTGAATTGTTACTGTGTACACCCCAAATAAACAACCTTAAACCACTCAACAGCCACAGATATGTGTAAAATGTACTGATCTAATTTCCCCTCATTTGCTTCCATACAGGAATCACTGAGAGCACTGCACAGGACCGTAAACCAAGTGAGAGGAAAACCAACTGCTGCTGAACACACACTCCATCGTCATGGTCACAAGGATCCATGGAATCCATCCATCAGCAAAGCCAAATTGAAATTAAAGGTTTTATAAAAGGAGTTGTTATGTTATGGTCAAGACAAACAGAAAACGAAATTAAATCGAGTCTGGTCGAGTGAACAACTCCAGCAAAATTACTTTCAGTAATGACATAGCACGCTTTCAGGAATGGAATTGAGTCAGAGCTCAACCATAGAACCATTTGTGTTTTATTGATTAAGTATCAAAAGGAATAATATTTTACAAGAAGTTGTTAAAGGTACACTTTTTGATTTGTGTCTGTTCCCCTTATGGTGGAAACGGTAGATAAATGAGATGTCAAGGACAGACCTAATAACTTATTTTTGACTCTGTGCTTGGTTTATTTTCGTCCATCCACTGCCTGTCATGTGTTCAAACGCTACTAATGTAATGCATACGCTAGCTCCCATGACTGCACTTTTACCTATGGCCCTGTTTACTTGTTGGCATAGGGGATGGATTCTCATGATCGCACAAACAGAGGGAGGGTTTACAGGGACAGAGATGAGCAGCATTTATATGTGGCCAATGTATTTACTACTGTCCCAATAGGAGGATTATTGGATTGCTTTTTAGCATTTCAAGTCTCATGTTACTGATGGCAGTCATATAATAGTATTTAAAACAAAACAAAAAAACTTATCTTGAACGGTATAACATCTTTAGTTTATTTACATTTATTTGTGTATTAATATCATGTACTTTAATTTGAATCCCGTACCTTTCCACGATTGTAAAAGTAGATACTAGTTGGCATATCATTTTTGAATGTGGGAAACCTCTCCACATTCTCTGCTCTACGCACAAACACACTCCCATGACGAGCCTCAGCACTTCACGCCTGTCATCACAACAAAACAGACAACAATCTTGATTCAATATGAACACTTTTATTAAAGGGATCACAAGTAGAAAAAGTCATCAGCAGTCTATTTCTGAGACATAATTACTCCTTGACTCTTGCTTTTTCGTCACACAACCTCCGAAAAAAACAGTAATGTCTAAATCCCGCAGAAATGTGAAATGCTTTAGGTATACTTCAAAGCCATTAAAGAAAAACAAGTATATTATGGAACACTGTCAAGTTGACAACTTCAAGAAGCAATCTATTGATCTGTGGCACAGAGGCACAGCAAATGTGCTTAGCTGACATTACCCAGAATGCATCACAGTCATGAGGCATGCAGACAGTCTACAACTGGTGCATGAAAATCACAAAGACGTGGGTGTCTTCTTGAACAGTAAATTCATTCCAATTAAATAACTGCAATAAAGATATTTGTCAGTGCTGAGCATACAGAGTGGCTAATAAGCAGTTATTAATCAGCTGCTAATAGTGTTACTAGGTAAAATGTGATCTTTGAGTTACCACTCTTACATTAATATTAAATCCAGTTTATCATGTATATTTAAAGAGGCAGCTTCCAAGACATACTTTTTCTATAGTTTTAAATCTTATAACTAGAGGAATTGGTATTGGGTAGTTAGCATAGGTCAAATACAGCAGGTAAAACATTCACAAAACTTCAGACACTAAGGACAAAAAAATATTAAAACTTTAATTCATAAAAATGATGCTGTGACCACGAATGCTCAATTTACTTTCCAACATGACAATATTGTCACCGCATTGTAACAGCACTAAAATAACCTTGCTCCTTAACATCCTGTCAACAACTGTCAACTACAAGTGACGTCATGGCCAACAACACCATGGTGACTTGTAGCACGTTAAGTTTGCGAGGTTCTAATTTGGATCATATAGTTCTCTCAGACAGGCCAACCTCAGTCAGCACAAGAATACATAATTCTATCTATAAGAGCCTAAATACACAACCGGCCCAGACAACACCACCATTCTTAGTGGGTACGCCAGGTAGCGATTATCAAATGAGAGAGAAACTTAAGATGGTACACATGAATGTTTCTGTTCTCAGCCTCTGTCGTACGTGAGCGGCTGTCGTACGATCAAAATGTAACTCAACCAGACATGAAGAATGCAGGCTTAAGCTTCAGATGGAAAACTGAAAAAAACTGTCTTTATTTATTTAGATGTATTCCACACAATAACGCAGTTGATATCCTGATTGGCTTGGCAAAGCACCTGTTTGGCAATCGTTCTATAAAACAAAACAAAACCCACCAACCACATTTGAGAAAAGAGATTGGGGGGTTCTTAAAAGAAACTGTTCAAAGAAGCCAGGGTTGCCACAGCACCCCACCAAGACCGCCTATCAACCAGAGCATTAAGAAATAAAGAAAACTGAATAGGTTTGTTCTGACAATCGTAGTCCTTATAGGTCCATGTCCTATTTGCAATTGCTGTCAGCTATTTCAAGTTTCTTTCCCTCCATCGACATAATGGTTTTCTGAGTGACATATAGTGTACTCCTGCCTAGATACAACACTACCAGGCCAGGGGGCGTGGTGAGACACAGGAGGGTATAATGTGGTATCTGACACAGCAGAGCTACAGCGTTAGCAACCGTGGTGACGGCCCGCCGAATGGTGCGGTGCTCCAGCTGTTAATTGGGTGATCTTGCTGATCAGGGCTCTCCAGACGATAACGGCGAAGGGCTGGAGGAGGGGGGGCAGGCTTGGGTGGAGGGGAGTGTAGCGACGGCCCCCCCCCCTCATGTGTCCTATCGGTCCATCTCATCCAGGAGGGGCGTGGCGTCCCCGGCGATCGACATGGGTGTGCTCTCGATCATGGGGCTGGGCGAGGGGCGAGGGGTCATCCGGGGGGTCTTCTTGCGCCCCTCTGCCTCCTTCTCCTTCAGCCACTGCTCCGCCATCTTGCCCCAGTCCACTGCCGAGCTGCTGCCGGACCTGCAGCACGGCACAGGGAGGGAGAGGTTTACACTCAACGCATGCTGCTGCACCACCTAGTGGCCAATAAAGGCTACTTCAGGGTAGTAGTATTTACTTAGTATTTAGGCTGGGATGTAAAATGTAGACAGTATATGAAGGTATAGCGGATGACATTCATTTTCAATGGGATAGGTCCCATTTAAAAGACTAGCTGCTCAACCTTTAACCATTCACAGGTGGTTTGAAACTCAAGACAGTTCATGCTTGTGCACAGTTAGGTTTGTAAACATAAAAAGGGAGCTGGGAGGAAGATTGGGGTTCTTGGGCACTGCAACACAACCAAGGAGTGACCCTTTAACTAGTGCTAAGGCAGTACTTTTAAAACCATTATAAAATACAACCAACACCACATATACATACTGTAGTATGTATATGAACGTTGTATTAAAAGACAATAGCATAAGAATAGCAGCATAATTCTTGAAATCCACCACGGCACATTTAAGACCCCTCCCGGCCCATACGTACTTGGGGGGCTGCTGCTGCTGGGGCGTGCGTGCTCGGGACGACGACGACGACGAGGGTGTGCCGGACGCGTGTCCGTGGTGTGCGGCGTGGTGACCGTGGTGACCGTGGTGGGAGGAGTGGGCCCCGTGGGAGGGCCCGTGCGAGGGTCCCTGGGGGGTGCCGGAGCCCGGGAACTGCGGGGTGCCCAGGGCCTGCTGGCTGGGCGTGGTGTACGAGTAGCTGGGCGTCATCATGGGCGTGGCCATGGGCTGCTGGGGCGTGGCAAACACCTGCACGGAGACGGCTCGTTAGCCCGGCCTGCCTGTAAAGCCTACCTGCTCCCTAATAACTAACTGTACTCACTAAGTAGCTTTGGATAGAAGTAAATGACCTAAATTATTGGAAAGAGTTGGAAAGACTTGGAAAGGTCAAGCACTGTCAGTTGGCAATCGGTGGAAATCAACGTGCAGCTTCCACACCCGAGTGCTATGTGGCTAACGCTCCTCTCTACTCCTCCTACATTTTCTATTCCTCCCCCCTGAGCTGTTCACAATTGTGGAAAGTTATGTTGGGAGTTTACGGCACGCACGCGAGGAGTGCGTCTTTAAAGTGTGATATTTATCTACCCAGGAACTGACACCTAGCTCTTACTGCTAATCAACATTTAACCACTAATTACATTTTAAATATTCATAAAACAGAAAAAAAACCACATCAGCAAATTAAATTGAATGAACTCAACTGGTCAGTTAACGTAAGGGTTGCTGGTGCTGTATCCACTCAGCTGTGTCGTGTCCTTAAACTCACGTGATAGGCCGAGGAGCTGCCCCCACCGCCCCCAGTGCTGCCCCCGTAGCCATACTGGCTGGAGCCCCATTGGGCGGGCGTGGTGCTGGGGTTCTGGCCCTGGCCCGTTACTGCGGCAATGGCACTGAACATCTGCGAGGTCATGTTGTGTGGGAGGGCTTTGACGGCCCGCGTCAGGTCTGGGGAAGGAGATGGGGAAGGAGGGAAGTTACAACACAGGGTTTCCCACCGTGGCTCATAGCTTGTGGCTCTCCCTTACACACTATGAGCCGTACCAACATAACACCATTGACAAACAATGAAAATATGTTTAAAACCTCTTTCTGATAGACGATGACGACGACTAACCTGCGATGTTGATGTTAGCTGGCGTGGCATTCAGGGACGCAGGTGTCCTGGTGCGGCTGCTATTGCTGGGCGTGATGCCTTTGTGGGGGGGAGAAAAAGAAAAGGTTTTTAGAAAGGAACAAAGCGAGGTGGAATTGGTACAAGACCAAGCCGTCAGCGCACCTGGTACAGGCTCCTGGTAATGGTCCTTGAACCAGCGGAACAGCCCGTTCACTGTGGAGAACATCTGGGAGCGGTAGCGGAAGCCGTCCGGTGTGATGGTGACATATTCCACCCTGCTCAAAACAAGGAGTGTCCCTTTAACAGTTAGCAAACAAATACCTATAAACTAACTGTTTTATATGAATGTATTCACGTCGTTATATAGCGAATCAGCGATTATTATTAATATCCATATACTGTAGCTGTAGCAGACAGAGGTATTCTATAAGGACATCTCCTCTCACCGTGGTTTGCCTCGAGGCTGGTAGCCCAGTATGAATTTCCCAGGCAGGTCTTTACAGGCAGAGACAAAATAGGGGATAAATGTTGGCTTCTCTCTCTTCGTCTTGACTAATAACTCCTCCATTTTCTGTGGCACAGAGAGAGAGAGAGAGAGAGAGAGAGAGAGAGAGAGAGAGAGAGAGAGAATAAATGAAAAGATCTATTGTATTGGCA
>JAOEHI010031993.1:0-24194 GCA_025447815.1 Percopsis transmontana | reverse complement strand
TAAAAAACTAGATGCTTACACTGTATTACTTTATATATTATTAAAAAGATAAGGGGTCCCAACCCAACCCACTATGTTAGTACACAGTCTCACCTCCTGCAGGTGTTGGTACTGGGCCTCCTTGAATTCCTGCAGTGTGTAGGTGTGTTTTTTCTTTATGCGACACAGTGTCAAGTCAGTGACCTTGCAGCACATTTCCCTTACGTCCATCAGCGCAGGACGCAGAGACTGTAGTTGACACACGCAAACATAATAAGTGCTTTGCAACAAAATAAAATACATTTCCCGCCCATAATCAGCTATTGTTAGCTTGAAATGGTGTTTCTCTCAATGAAAACAAATAAAAAGGTTTAGCAACAGTAGTAACAGCATCATCTACAGGTTAAACACAGGTTACTGCAGTTGCTTTATTGAATTTGTGCCAGTCATTGTCATGGGCAAGTAACATCACAATGCACCTTCTACAAGATTTTAACTTGTAGATGGTGTTGCCCCAACAGTTTTATTTTACTGTTTGCATACTCCTTCATGCAAACCACCAAAACAACACCAACCTTATTGACAATAATCAAATGCTCCCTCAGGTTATTCTTGTTCCTGCGGTTCCTCTTGTAACGGATGTTGTTGTGCCAGGCACGGAAGGCTTTGTGCTTCCTGAAGAGTAGAAAGAAGGGGATGCTTCGCAGCCTGCGGTGATAAAAGTACTCCTGCTCCCAGCGGTCCAAAGTCAGGTTTGTTAACTCTTTGCCAACCCTATGACTCACGGTCTTTTGGCTTATTATGTAGTAGTTCTGCAGGTCAAGGTTTTGGTACGTTTCAAACCTGGAGGACAGGTAGCAGTGGTTCATTTACACATTCGGCTCATTACAAAGTTAAATCGTCTTCACCAATGTACAGCATAATATGTCATTTTTGATTTTGCAAAGCTTACTTGAGGTTAAAAGGGTCGTATTCAATTGAGGACTTCGGTACTACATGGGTCAAATACCGGAACTCCCTGTTATTCCGGATGGTTCTGAGGATTTCTGGGATGTTATCGGTGGTGTCTTCCTTGGCGCAGCTGAGGGGGTACATCTTATCGGACAGGGGAGGGAGGGTGGAGCCATTATGACTGGAGGAAAATGATGGCCGTGGACTGTCGGCAAGTGGTAGCAGCCATTTTGGGGGACAGGGTTGTGCTGCCTGTTTCTGAAGGAAGGATGGGAAGATGGGGGAAAGGGTGAGTTCCTAAGAGTAAATGCTAGGTGTATTTGCACTTGTGTTACCATTACAATTAAATAAATTATAGTGGCAGATAATAAATACAGTATGTATTTGAGAAACAATAGAGGATGAAAAACTGCTGGATCCAGAAACTACAGAGTTGGGTTAAACAAAAGCTCAACATCCATTTAAAGTAATATAACATTGACCTCATCTCAAATTAAAGCTGTAGCCTATACAGTAGGATAATGTAGCATATGGGTGGCACCATTTTGTCACAAAACACTGTTAATTTACATTAGCAGCTCAATGGCTGAGGGTTAACTTGGAAAACTGTTGCTGTAGTTTGCTTTAGTTACACAAAAATTACCGTATTTTTCACAGTACTTAATATAATATGATCACTGCTGCTGTCACTAGCGTTTACCATTTACAACTACCATTTAAGATATACTATTTCTAATATCACATTATTTAGAGAGAAATGGCATACTTTGTTTTGGTATTTGTTCCCAGACCTGTGTGTTTGTGACTTTAAGCTTGACCGCTGGCTTCAGGTCAGTGTGTGTTCCGACTTCAGGCCTGACTGCCAGTAGATGTGGCAGGCCAGTGTCTGTTCTGACTTTAGCCCTGACAGCTGACTGCTGTGGCACATCAGTGGGTCTTCTGAAATCAGGCCTGAACGCTGGCAATAGTGGCATGTCAATGTGTGGTCGATTCTGCCCAGGTTGTTGAGTGGAAGGTGGTGCTGGATAAAACCCAGGAACAAAACACTTCTCACGAGCTAGCATGCGAAGTTCTAAAGGTTTCTTCTGGTAGAAGCGATTCTTGAACACATCCTACAATAAGAATGAAGAGAATAAGTACCAAGTCCGGTCCTTTACTTGTTCTCAAGTATGTCTTGAAAAATACATCAATAAGACTTCCTACTACAAGTATTATTAAATAAAGGTTAATTAACTAAACTCACCTGTATGGCCCTTGGTGGCTTGTGTTGCAATGCAGGAGGTGTGTTGGGCTGCTGCGATCCTTGTGAGGAGTGATTACAGTGTCAAGATACAGGCCTTCTATATTATTAGTTAGATTATTAATTAGATTTCTCGCATGGAATAGCCTTAATTTCTCAGAAGAATAGACTGACGAGTTTCAAAAGTAAGTTCTTTGTTTCTGGCCATTTTGAGCCTGTAATCGAACCCACACATGCTCATGTTCCAAATTAGGCTTGGGCGGTATCTATTCTTTCATACCTTCAAACCATCCTGACATTTCACCCGGTATACGGTACATGACAGTATTTGAAAGGTATTTAAAAACTAAAAGATGAGCTGCTGGGTTGACTGAGCATGTGCAACACGGCGAAGCCCTACGGCAAGGGATGTCCAGCGAAGCTCATGAATAGAGTGTTAATGTTGTAGCTTATTGTTGTAATTATATAAAAAATAGTTCTTTCCAGCGAATTACACCAATATTGTGCATGGGAAACTGTTTGTGCCGATAGAAAAAGTATTTATAAAAGATCGCTGATTGTATTTCCGTGTTAAATTTTGAACAATAAATAGTAAGAGTAAATAATATAGTCTAGTCAGGCTCATGAGGAGTGTTAAGTTGTAGGTTGCAGTTGTTGGTTAATGTTGAAGGCATATAAAAACATTTATTTTCAGCAAATCTGCTAATTAAACCAACGCTTGTGAAACATATTTGTGCGTGTAGAAGAAGTAGTTATAAAGATCGCTAATTCCAAAGTATGGTCCGACAGAAATAGCTGACACGGCCACCAGGTGAGAAATGGTTGTTTTGCTGTCAAAACACAAATGTCCTGTTTATTATTAAGTTTTTAATTTATTGTTATTGCCAAAAAAAAGCGGTAATTACCGGCAAACAGAAACTCTGCTGTGCACCTCAATAAAGAATCTCTGTATCACTTTAACAGAAAGAGGAGCGTCTGTATTTTTGATGGTATTGAAATCAGCACAACAGTTTTAAGATGCACTAACATAATTGCAAAAGTTTTCTAATGATCAATTTGCCTAATTAAAATTATAAACTTGAATTAGCTAAAACAACGGGCCACCGGAACACAGTGAAAATGGGCCTCTGTACACCTATGTAGATATTCCATTCGAAATCTGCCCTTTCCAGCTAGTAGTAGTAATTTATAATATTAACAATGTCTACACTGTATTTCTGATTAAATTTATTTTACACACAATTTAATTTGCTTTTCTTTCAAAAATAAAAAGACATTTCTAAGTGACCCCAAACTTTTGAACTGTAGTGTAGTCCTATATTAAAATTGAAAGAGACAACATAAAAGTTGAAAGATTTTACTGATCACTTTTAATTTAGGCCTACATCACTGATTTATTGAGCCTGCATGAACCAACACGCAGCCTTTAGATCCTCAGGTGGGACCTGACGTAAGCGTTCCCATAGAAACCTAAACTGGCGCCGAATGCTCTGTGGAACGGGTGGAACACAAAATTCTGTGACCGAGGAATTCTGTGACCGCAGAGGTCGCTTTTGCACATTTAAACGCGGATTGTTATTGCTTATTATGGGGAACGAATCAATTACAGGGTCGTTCTTCTAGTTATGAGCCCCTCTGTGACTGCTCAAACTGTGGTTATGTTTTTATCATAATGCCCACATGAGGTGAAAAATTGCAACTGAGATATCACCGGTGTCAGGTGCGCTTTTGTCTGCTTCATTTTTGGTTCGCATGGGTGTTTGTCGGCCACATTATGATCAAATGATTTTTTACTACTTCCATAACCCTCATACACTGTTATATTGCTTTTAATGGACTGAGTATTCTGCTTTTTAAAGTTTAAACTGTGTTTTTAAAGGTGCTCTATAAATAAAGTGTATTAGTATTATTATTATTATTATTATTATATTACTAAAGAAAACGTTGTCACACACGCACGCACGCACACACAGGTGCGTGTTTGGAAAAGTG
Organism: Percopsis transmontana; assembly: GCA_025447815.1. NCBI lineage: Eukaryota > Metazoa > Chordata > Actinopteri > Percopsiformes > Percopsidae > Percopsis > Percopsis transmontana. The sequence continues at coordinate 20,032 of JAOEHI010031993.1, read as the reverse complement.
CCATTTACAAATACATATTTGTAAATAAATGTTATTATTTCTGCTATTTTTGTTGTCAGCTACGCCTACCTGTAGCCCCATCTTCACTCTGACCGTCAGGCTGACGAGAAGGCCTAATGTCTGGTAAATCCATGGCGGAACACATATCTGTTGCGTATCCTCAGGTCAGGGCGCTGTCTCAGTGTCTTCTGCGTGCAGTGCGAGGAGATAGAGAACGTAACAATAACGTCGCACGTTCATCTATATTTGATTAGAAAAAATGTAATCCGCAATAGTTACACTTTAAAAAAAAGTGTAGCTATTTTGGATTCCATTTTTCCGGATTACATTGCTAAAGTTTCCAAGGTTAGCACTTTAACACAATTAAAGTAGCCCATCCGTAGGTTCTTCGATAATTATTCAAAATGTCAAGGACAGTCAGCTACCGTAGTTAATGAATCTAAATAATTACAATACTACCAATAATACCTATATCCACCTATAACGATACACTTAGGCTACCTCTTTGGAAGGAACTCCAATAGCGAATTTTGGGTTCAAACTGTATTGAGTCGTCGCGTAGCAACTGTTTCTCCCAGTGTATCACGTGGCCAAACAAAGCAGCATGCAGAATCATGTGTCAACCCAGTGACCTTCCTTTAAATAGTCTGTACCGCAATTTCGAAATCTGGAAAAGTTACTTTCAGATGTGTACATACGAAATAGTTATTATATAAACAATATAATACAACCTAAGAAGTAAGATCATGTTTCATTCAAATTAATTCATGTTCCATTCAAATTAATTCATGTTCCATTCAAATTAATTCATGTGTAGAAATGGTTTAAATAGGGAGGATACAACCTCAGGTTTTTTTATTGACAGATTATTCTGTAATGCATCTTCCATTTTATTCTTCAACAGTCAATGAAGTAGTAACACACACAGTAAAACAAAAACCTTGGCTTTATTTAAACTTCTGCAGGAGGGCAATCTGCAAATAAGAACTCTGTAGCATGAAGAGAGGTCAAATCAAGGACCCTTTAGATCTGGCACAGAAATTCTGTCAAAACGGGTCACTGCAACACAATATTACAGGCTTGCTTTTATGTGAGCAGTTCATTTTTGTATTAAATGTGTATTTTCAAATTCAAATGTTGTTATTGTTATTTTTTTTTTATATTTGCCTTGTTCCTCTCTTCTCTCATCCTTTCCCCTAATTCTGAACTCATTGATCTATTGCTTTTAGTGGACTGGGTATTCTGCTTTGACTGGCAAAGCACTTTATAAACTCTGTTTTTAAAGGTGCTCTATAAATAAAGTGTATTTTGATTATTAAACATATCAACTGTGTCTGGGTAATGCAAGAAATCGTGAATTTTGTGTGTGTCACTTTCTAATTTTCTAACCTCCTTGGTAAAATGGCATGAGAAAATAAGTACAGTAGTTGACTTGTTTGTGTGACATGTCAGCTTTAACCAGAAGATGGCAGCAAACACCACAGGAGTTTACACGACTTGGAGTTTATTATTTACTTCCCCAGATAACATAAACTCAGACACACAAATGCATTAACATTTGCATCGGAGTCATCGACGCAAATCGTCACGGTTGTAGGTAAATGTTGTCATACTCTGGCATCATCATCATCATCATCAGGCAGGCAGGTTGTGTGAGTGTAAACGTGCGGATGAGGACACTGATCCAGGAAGCCTTGCAGTCTGTCTGCTCTGCCACACTAGCGCACCGGCAGCAAGACACTACGCTCCCATCTGAGCCGATGGAAAAGATGGAAGAACACAAACCAAGGGATATTTTCAGCCGGTTCTTTTAGCGTGCAGAATATACGTGACGCAGCAATACCGTTGCGTCGCTTGTGAAGAAAAACCGTCATGTCACGGGTCTCACCGTGTTTCTGTCAGCCAGGTAAACGCAAAGGAAAAAGCATTAGCACGCAGGCTAGCTGGTCCGCTAGCCGTAGCAGCGTGACCGCCAGCTAATGTTAGCTAGCAAGCTTATGTATCTGCTAACAACCGCTACAAGTTTACAGCGGCAATTTTACCAGCCGCGGCGGTAAGGCGTATAAGTTAGTGAAACAAGCAAAAACAAGATGGACAACCACGGACTAACATTCGCCAGTGGTAAATTGACTTTGTGATCCCTAACAAACAGTGTTAGTTTAGAAATACGTTTTAAAATAGACTGTTGGGTGCTGAGTGATTGACAGCTTGTCAAAACAGATTTTCCACATATCAAGCTGACAAGGGAGCCGAATGTAACTAATTAAGATAACAGTTGACCTGAACAAACGAATGGTTCTTAGTTAAGGAGATTGTTCCACATCCCCCCCCCCCCTCTGGTGCGACATGAAGAAGATTGAAAACAAAAACAAAAGAAAGCTCTGTAACATGGACCAGCAAGGCAGCGAGGAGAAAGATGCGGTAAGTACACGGCTTGGCTAGTTTACTTGATGTCAAGTCTACTGTATATCAGAGACACGCAGGGAGAGCTCTGTCTCTCAGTTGTTACAAAAGACGGCTGGCTGATGGCTGGAGGGTTGGATATTAATTTAAAAAAAAACAAGACAATGTTAACTATAAAAAAACTGTAATATATAGCGCCAGACTTGCCCTTTGCCAGACCTGTTTTGCTCTTTAATAATAAGCACTTCTTCCAAAGATGAAGTCATCACTGTAACTCACATCATGCTATTGTGTCTTGTGAAATCTCTCCTCCACCCATACGCCTGGGATGTGGCTTGTGTTGTGAGGTGCAGTATCTGATTCATCACACTGCCCTCAGTGGTACTGTTTCTGTTGACTATCTTTTCCTCAGAGAGTTTTCACCATGTCTTTGAGACACCTTAGCCACAAAAAAACAACTTTGTCTGTTGGCTCATTAGGTGATAGGTGGTTGCAGTGAAATTGAGTGAACTTATTGTCTCAACCTAAAAAACTATTTTGGTTTGTTTGTGCATGCAAAATAAAAATGTGTTCATTTTACATCCGAACATACGAATCCGACTACTTTGAAGTCATTCAGGCTTTAATGGGGTGCTGGGTGACGTCACGTCACCCAGGGTTTGAGGACTTTTTATTTTGTATGCACAAACAAATCGAAATGCTTTTATTCCCATTCTCATCATAGTGGGTGCCAACTAAACGAAGGTATTGTACCTCACATTATATTTGAGTACATTGCTGCTTTTTTGTTTGGGATGTGTAGTAAAGATACAAGTCAGAAGCATTTCTTCTGTCTAAAATGATATTCACAAGATATGGGTTTGTGTTACAATCACAGAATCACACAGTCTTGTACAATTGGCCCATACCTGATTCATTTAAAGGATGAACTGACATGAGCGGATCATATGCAGGACCCATTTCTGTAGATGTGATCACACTTATGCCTCAAGCTCTGCTCTCTCTATCCATGGGAGTTTGTTGAATTGATTATCTTGGGACTGGGAAGGCATTCTCATTGTTTTGTATAAATCTGGACTCTTCACAGAGCATAGTATACTGTATAGCATGCAGTTGCTTGGTTTAGGTTCATGCGTTTATTGGAGTTCAGCCATTAGCTGAGAGATTTCAGTATATCGTTCTTCTGTGGGCTTGGCCCATCCCTGTTTTAACAGCCACGCGGGTTCATTGCTATCATGAATGGGAGCAGTAAAAAACAGCATAGTCTCCTAAACATAAAAGTGTAAGACCATCAGACTTGGAGTGCGTTGCCAAACTTTATTGCACTGGTGTAAAGATTAGACTTACTTCCTTCAGTGTTCTTTAGATGTAGATGTTTGATTCATTGTTATAATATAAACAGTTTCGGAGCCCCCCCCATTTTTTTACATGTATTTCCCCCCTCGTATTTTACTTTCAATCAGCATTTTCTCCTAGCCCTAAGTACAGCGCATACTATCATTATAGTATGCATTTAAAAACAACAATAATAATGCATACAGCAGTTATCTTACAGTGATTTAAGGCCACAGTTCATAAAATGTGTCAGGCAATGTCTGTTGACAGGCAAGCAGGGGCGTCACCAAGTTTGAATACATTTAGGGCTGAGCCCAAGTGATTAGGGACTGAGCTGGGAACGGGCCATGCGTGAATTTTACTACCGTGATGCTTATTGTACAAATATAGTAAACAAGGATTGTTTTGAAACACTTGTACAGCCCCAAGACTTTCACACATTGGAGGCCTAGTCCAGACCTGTGTAGGAAGGCCCAAGGGTATCCTCCCTCGGAAGGAAGTTTTGAAAACCTAAAAGCACCATGACCTTTATGATCAACAAGCATTTAATAGGCCTACCTTTCTCTCTTCTCTCTCACTCTTAAAAAAAGCTAATGTGGAAATGTTGCCGCCTGTTTCGGAAGTCAGTGCTTTGTTTGACCACTTTGATAAGAATATGTTCCATTACATGTGAATGAAAGAGTTGATTAGGTAAAAAAAATGCTAATTTTCTGAGTTAGTTAAGAGAAATCTGAAACCACTGAAATTATGTGGTTATTCTTGAGTTAAGGCCACTTAAGAAGATTTTGTCTGATGCACTAAATGGTGTTGTATAAACATTTCATATTTTTGAAATCAGCTTTCCGTGTTTATTTAGCTTTTTTTCGATTCAGCAACATTTCCTAACAGGTCAATGATATTAGGTAACACAAATGCATTCTAGGCTACGGAAAATTTTGTTCTGGCAGACTTTTTTATTTGTTTAATCTCAACTGCAATAAGTTATGCTGTAAAGACCTTATCTTTAGCCATGGGTTCTGTCTCTGGACCTGTGTATATTAACTTTTTTTTTGTGCTTTTGTTGCACTAGAAGTGAGAATTTGGCTTTATAGCACTGGTATGTGACAGATGCTCTAGAACGTTTCAAATTGATTTAGCTAAGTGGAAAGGACAAGAATACCGACCCTATACATTGATCTGTCTTTATTACGGCTATTAAAGCTTTATTATTTCTTTGATGAATAAAGAATTGGAATACTATATATTTCATTATTATGTTGCTGCACTTGCACTTTTGAGGGAGGGGTCCCAACCCAAAAGTGGGTTGCGAGCTGGTGTGGAGTGGGTCGCGGACATGTGCTTCGGCTCCGTCAAAAAGTCTTAACTTATTTTTAGAAGATTATTAAGTTTAGGTGTTTTGAACAGTGCATATAGACATTGTGGATTAGTGCACAAATTGGTTGTGAAATAAATAATAGCTAATTTTTCAGAAATGAAATTATTTTTGGGTTGTGACAAAATGACCAAGGACAAATGTGGGTCCTGAGGTTAGACCAGTTGAGAACCACTGTTAAAGATAATCTGTTCTGTCACTCACTGGACATTTCTCGAGGTAAGAGTTTGAAGGCTTTGTATTTTCTTCTACAGTAGATTACTTGGATCATATGGGGCTGTTTTTCTGACAGTTCCCAGAGTAAATGGGGTGAAGCAGCTTTTAGCTATACCACACATAACTGGAACAAACTTTCAGGAGACATTTGGGGTTTGCTAACCACACTGACCTCTTTTAAATCCAGGTTAGACATTTTTATGTTCTCCACTATGTTTTAGAGTTTTTATTGTGTTGTTTTGAGTTTTAATTGTGAGACTTAGAGGTTCATGGACGTACTTTTGCTGTTATTGTTTTATGGTGTCTTTTTATTCTGTGTTTTGTACTTAAATGTATATTTAATTTATTTTTATTATGTAAGGCACTCTGAATTGCCCTGTGTACAGTATGAAAGGTGATATATAAATAAACTGGCCTTGCCTAAAAATAAAAGTGGACAGACAATAGTTTATCTATGCAGAGCAAAGCATTACCTCAGAGGAGATAAGGAATCGCCAGTGGCTCAAATGAAGGAGCCCACATGCTTATGCTGTAGGTCACATCTCACTTGTTCTACTTTTGGAAGAGAAAGGAAGGAAGAGAAATCCGCACCCTAATTTGAATGGCCCGAAAGAGTTTATTGTAAAGCTTCGCCAAGATCTTCATCAGGCAGTTGGTGCGTTTTGACCATATGCTACAGTGAATAAGGATTGGAGTGTTACTCTTGGACAGTGTCTGTGTGCTTGATGATGGAGTGCTTTGGCAAGATAACCCAGTTTACCGCACTAAATGGTGGCTTTCTGCAGAATAATGCAGTGCATCCATATTTAGAGCAGGTCGTCTGGCGTTCATAAAGCCTCTGGTTCGATACCCGCTGACTTCTGACTAAGTGTTGAGGTGTCCCTGAGCAAGACGCCTAACCCTAACTGCTCCCGTTGTGTTGGATGGCGCCTTGCATGGCAGACACCCACATCGGTGTGTGACTGGGTGGATGTGAGGTAATGATGTACAGTGCTTTGAGTGGCCTGTTTGGTACCAAAAAAGCACTATATAAAACGCAGTCCATTTCCATCCATCCATATGAATAGTTTCCATCACTATGTCCTCATGACATCACTCTTGCCAGTAGCCTTGGCTCTTTGCGCTCTCTTAGGATAACCATTAACCTGTTCTTCTTGTAACACCGGGGTGTTGGAGAATCATTTCCTTCCCCCGGTCATGGGCGAGTGAGTGACAGGGGCTCAGGAGCCATTGAGCCTGAATGGCTGCCGTGGCTCCCAGCTGATTTCCAGTCCCAGTGCTGGGAGGCCGTTTAGGGGCAGGGACACTGGGCTGCTGGATGGAGCTCAAATGGCTAATGTCTGCCATTTAAAGGCCCTGATGGGGAGATAATGGGGTGGTACAGATGCACAGGAGTGCAGTAATTATTCATTACCCCAAAATGATGACTTAGGTGAGTGCTTTGTATCATAGCGAGGGACTGGCATTTTATCATGATGTTTGGTGCACACTCGAGTGTGTGTGTTTAGCAACAATGAGCGTGGGTGATAAGGAAACTGAACTGTACTGGTGATTGGATGCAAAACACCAATTCTGCTCATGTATTGGGCAAGTTTACACTGCATAGGAAAATACCCTGCCCAAAAAAGGAGACTTTAAAATATTTAGGAAATCACATGACACTAGATCCTACACAACATCTTACTAGGATACATTTGCTGCTATTTCCCCAGGTATTTTGGCTGCATGTTAACTAATTGTGTGCCATCTCTTGACTGTTTTGAAGAGTGAATGATAACTTTCAAGTAATGTACTTAAAAAAAATAATAATAATGCATAAGTGAAGTAACCTTAAGACACGATGCTGTCCTTTATTCTAGAAGAATGTTATTTGCTTGAAAAAAACGGTGGTTAACAGGTTCAACTGTTGACAAATGTACTGCTTGTAAGTCACCTTGGATAAAAGCTAAATGCTGTAAATGTAAATCTCTGCGTAAGGTAGCAGGAGATGGGAGCCTGGAAAGAAGGGGGGGGGGGAGGATGGATGGTGGAATGCTGCGTGCATAAACCTGCATGCTCTGCATGCTGCTGCTCTTCCTCTGTAGACTGTTTGGCGGCTCAGGATACACACTGAATCTGTTTACATGCACACAGTATTCCGAGTTATTGTTTTCTATTGCAGGCAATTGTAACCCTGCACGAGTAAATTGAATGTTTTAAACATAGAAACGTCAACTTTTTAAAAAAAAACTCCTTCTTTTAGTTAATTTTGTTACACAATAGATCACAATAGACCAATTTTGGAGGTTGCGATTACGAAAAATACCTCAAAGACGGGGAAAAAATAATTGAATCTCAGATAAAATAAGTGAACAAACCAAACAAAAATACTTGAGCATCAGTTATATTGATTCTTATCAGCAGAACGTGTGCAACAGTGTAATGTAAGGTATCATTTAACGATGACTTGGTGTTATATTTACACTTCCACATTAAAAACAGCGGCGGTCCAGCAGATCCATAGTCTGCTACCAAGAGCAGGGACATGATCAGTAAAGCCCACGGTATACTTCATCTTCCTCATATATCATGTACTGTTCCCTCTTAAAGTGTCTGTACAGGCTTTTTGTAATGTAGGTGGAACATGGAATAGAATATGTTTTCACCAGCAGTGTTGCGTTTCTACAGTGTTTTTATAATAAGAATTGAATGGGTTGAGGGTTTTTTCGAGGAATAACACATTGAGGACCTTTGACCTAACCCCACCCTTGATCCACTGTTTATGGGCACAGTAACCGTGTCGATACAAGTTGCATGGGTCATTTGAGTGATTTACGGTGTGTCTGTTAATGTTTTGAATGGGTGTGTCTCTTCAGAGAGAGAGAGAGAAAAAAAAATCCCTTTCTTGATTGGGAGTGTTAATAACCTTTGGGCTGTGGCTTGCATATGCATCCTAATGGCAACAAACTTAGGGCTTAGAGGGTTTGGTTTAACCTGATGATGCCCTCACACATTGGGCGTAATTACCATACTGATGGAGGTTCTCCATCAAGCCATGCTGCATTCATATTCTTATGATGGCAAGTTCAACCTCTCACAACCCTCTTGCTGTTTTGTTTAGGACACATCTGCAAACAGAATATGTAGTATAATGTGTAGATTGTATATCTGTGGTGGGGTGTGCATCTGTCTTTTGTCAGGTGACACTGCATCTAGTGTTATCATTTCTTTTTTATTTCACAAGCCGCTGAACTGTCCTGTTTCTGGGTCCTGTAGCTGGCTAGCCTGTCCTAGCTCTGCTGGTACCACATAAACCTGCAACGCATCTTTGATGTGGTATTTGTGTCACACACTGACACAAATTCACATACACACTCATCCCCACATTTCCATCCTATATCCCCTGCTGGTCTCAAAGCCAGACGTTAAGCGTGCATTATCGCTGAGGTAAAGTGCCACAGCAATATGAAAAGCCTTTTAAATCTGGACTCCACACCACACTGTTCTATATGATAATAATATGATAATTTAATCTAACCCATTTACATTTTTTTTCTCTAATTTGAATATCGATGTAAAAGCACAGTAAATCATGAAACAAGTCATATAAAATATATTTTATATTATAACATAATATAGAAGTATCTCAGCTAATGGTGTTTATACTAGTGTTAGGATGAGTTGTAGGATTTAGGATATCACTTTCAATAAATCTATCTATTTTTTTTTTCTTTTTCTTACCTCTTTTGTCCCCCCCGTTGGCTGGGTTTCTTGAGGGCATGTGTGGGAGTTGGGTTTGCCGACTCGCGGTTGCTTGGTGCTTGGCTGTGCACGCGCACAAGAGGAGTATCATTGCATTAACCCAGGTGTTTTTATAATTAAGACGGAGTTTACCAGCGGAGGCAATGAGGGCGGCACAAACTGCATTTGAGAGGCTTCTGTCAACGCAGACGTCGCACTGCCCGCCCCCTGTTTAACCCAGTCCATTTCTTGTTTATTTGGGAATAACTGAACAAAGAAAGGATCTCTCACCCAAGCAAATGAACTGAAGCCGCTCGTAAAATAGTGACCAAATAGCTGCTTCAGGCCAGCGATGTGCTCAGAGATAGTGTGCACCAGAGGATTGACAATCATTACCTCTTGTATGCAATCAGAGAAGGAAAGGAACATGTCTTAATTTTTGTTTATTACTCAATCGTGCTAGATCTAATTTGAGAACAAATGCAGTAACTTTGTCCCCAAGAAGAAAGATGCTTACATCCTTCCCTTGCATTGATGTGTTCAGCGTGTTCAGTCGATCAAAGACATTAACTAAATACAACAACTGTGCTAACCACAATGGGTCATCGGAAGTACTCTGCGAGTTTGGACTTTAAGTCCAAACAAAAGTAAAACAACAAACATTTTAAGGACAAACCCAGCATGCCTTGTTAGTAGCTAGCATGGATTCGATGCATAGTCTAGCCTAACGCGTAGCCCTACTGGATATTTCCCCTGCTCTCCTGATGGAGAACCACTGCTATAACACTTAGAATGCTTGATTCCCAGCCAACCTCGTTTTCCACTTTCACTAGGTTCTCCAGGATAGAGTTTTGCTTTGAATTTTAGTAGGCTAGTAATAACAACTAGGAAGACTCCATACTGAGAACAGTTGGATGACCAAGAGAAGAAAAGAGAGCCGTTACATTTTACAGTGCGACATTTGCGGCCATTTTCACCTCCCATTCTTTTCTCTTCCAACTACCCAGCAACACTGGCTACACTCGAGAACCAAGCTTGCCCTTTTAATGATGATGTACGGGAGCTGCCATTGTGTTAGTTGGACTGTGAAATCGCTGTAGTTCATTTACCCACAGTGCCATGGGGGTGAGACTGGCCAGGCTAGTAAAGGTCACTCAACGGGTGGTCATTAGAAGAGAGAAACTGGAGGTGGCCTACCGGGACTAACCATACACTCCTCAAAGGCACCACATCTATCTAGTTATCATCTATCTAGTCTCTCTTGTCCCGTTTGCTCTTTGGTTCTTTCTTTCCCTCCTTCTCTTTTACTTTGACCTGACTACGAGTCTTCTCTGTGGTTTCAGAGAATCTCTTATCTCTGCCGTCCTTGCCCTGCCCGGGGCTTATTCGGGGCATGGTGCCAAGCTAGGTTTTTGTTTTTTGGACAGGCGTTGGGGCTTGACACCCTAAACCTCTCTGTATAGCGTTGCCCCGTCAAACTGCACCATCCAATTGACCTATCGCTAAGCACAGCCCCTTGAACGTGGAAGAGCCTATGTGGCATACAGTGAAAGGGCACAATGAAGTTCCCTGCCTCGGCTTGAACGCTTCCCTTTGGAGTTTATCCAAGATTGACTGCAGCTCCGTCTGCTCCCATAGCCATATTTCTTTTTACTTATAACACTATAGAAAACTATATTCATTGTTTTAGCAGGGAGCTAGCTAGCTAGCTAGCTAGCTAGTTTAAGAGGGAGGTGTTGTCTAATTGTAAGGTGTTATGCAAAGAGATACAAATGAGAACATATCACTGGTTTGAGCATCCGATTTAAAGTCATACAGGCATTGTTTATGGCTTGGACATTAACCAAGACTACAACTTAACACTCCATGAGTTTCCCTAAACTAGGTTATTTCCTGGTTGTTCAGACAGCGAAAATACAATCGGCTTTCATAAATCTTTTATAAATACTTTTTCTATTGGTTTCCATGCACAATATCGGTGTAATTAAGAGATTCGCTGAAAAGAAATACTTTTTACATGCTTAGAGCACTAAGCCGTTTACACTCTTTGTGAGCTTAGCAGGACATCCATTGCCATATGTAGTGGGGGCTGTGCCTTTTTAATCTGTACGCCAGTAAACGGATTACCGACCATTTAACCCTGATCCACTGTAGAGCACACATTACCCTAACCCTACCTAACCCACCCCCTACTCTTCACACCCAACTCTCGTATTTTTCTAAATAGGCATAGAAGAGCTAAACACTGTCAACATCAACTGACTAAAGCTGCTCAGTGACAGGGTTGTGGACTTCGCTGGTACATTGCTATAGTTCACCGGTTGGTGTCACAAGTGGACACCACCGCTGCTCTGACGGTCTCTTGAATCAGAACTGGTACATTTCTCCAACCACTATTACAGACTTTTTCAGTGCAGGAACATAATACATCTTGTCTACTTAAAATACCCGAGGCACATTGGCTGCCTTTATTCAACATTAAACAGTAAATTGGGCAGAGCCTTATTGTTCTCTTTACATGACTTTATTCTTTCATCCAAACATTCACTGGGCCTCATCAAAGCCTATCCCCATTCCATAGTCTTGGGACCCATTTCGCTCTAACCAATAATTGTTTAACGAATCAAAGCCTGGGCAGATTGTTTTGGAAATGGTTGCTTTGCGTGTAGACAAACACTTTTACATAAACTACGAGCTCACAGGCGTGAGCCCCATAGCTGAGGTTAGCTAGCATTTGTCCTTGGTTATTTCACCCTCCCTCTCTTTCTCCCTTTGCCTCCCTTGGTCCCACACATGCATATGTCACACTACGTTTCTCCCTGGTCTTTTTTTAAAATACCCCTTATGCCATTTCTCTTTCTGTGTCTTGCTCTGAGGACACCTTGCTTAAGTCATACTAAGTATTCCACAGCTGAAACACATCAGAACATCAGTTTATCAGCCAGCCAGACAGACTCACTCACTCACGCACGCGCACACACACACACACACACACACACATACACACAAACACAAACACCTTCTGACACAGAACTATTAAACTACTACACTCTGCAGTCCTGCTGAAAGATAAGGAAAGTACATGATGCAATGCAATCCTGAACAGACATGCATACAAGTCTCCTCATGATGTAACAGGCTAGTCCAAAAGGTCGACAGGGTAGTAAAAAGCACAGTAATGCCACTTACCTATGAACACTGACGCACATTTAAAGCATTTAGACGCTAGGGATGCAGCGATTGTGTTTGTCTTGGATGATTCCGATTACAGTTTATTTTGACTTGGCAGTGAGAGAGAAGAGTTGATTAGAGAGGTAAGGAGTGTTAGGATGTCATTAGAGATGGCTTGTAGAAGTTACAATTACAATGAGGTCATTTAGCAGACTCTTTTATCCAAAGCGACTTACAATTATATTATATATGCTATTACAAGGAGCAGATAGGGGTTAGGCATCTTGCACACGAACTTCCGGCTGGGAGTCCAATGTAACTGGTATAGATGATAAGCTATACATGATAAGATGCTGTAAGCAAAATCACAGTGGCTCAATCCTCGTCGCTGTTTGCCGTTATCCTCATATTCACCCAGCGATAAGCTTATGTTGGGGAGAGTGTGATCCATCCATGTGGTGACAGGTTTGATAGATTGTAGAGGTGTGTATTACATTATACAGGCTGGGCCCTCCACAGGAGCCTAACACAGCGTGAATATAATGCTGCAAAAGAAGGGTTGCCAAAGGAAATGGGAAATTGAAAAAGAGAACGTAGGTTGTTATGAAATGTTGGTTTCACTTCCCATCTGGTGCTAATAGGCTATTTATCCAGGCATCATGTGTTTTGGCCGTCAGTGATTTATGTTACTTTTGTTTTGCAGGTACATATAAGCTGTACAAAATTGAGTCCTAAATCTCTTGCTTTCTGTTTTGTCAGACTCCCTGACAAATTTAGGCCAGGATGGATGCCAATACCCACTTCTTTTTTTATTTGATTTAAATGCTTATTAAACCCAGTTCAGTAAACCCTGCCTTAAGGCTGGAAGGCATCAGTAGACACAGCTGGGGACCAATTACTCTGCTTGGTGGGTTCTTCACAACACATGGTTAAACCAATGAAATGGCATGGCGTAAGGTTGTGTGGTTTACCATGGCCTTTTTGACCCCATAAAGGATATTGTTCACCTTACTTGACGTTTCAGTTTTGACTGAAAAATTACTCTTATTCTTAGTGTTTTCTATCAAGCTTTTTAAAAAAATAAACAAGTGCTACAAGCATCAACTGAGGTACTGCTGCTGCTGTTTGTGAGAGAGGGAGAGTGAGAGAGAGAGGGGCCACAGCCACATTAGCACGGGTAAAAACATAATTTTTGGCCACACTGCTGTCTTCGCTTTTTAAAAATCCCCGCGTCCATGCAGAAGCGGTTACCCCGGGGGAAACCCCATACGTCACTGACCTGCGCGTCTTCAGGTTGCTAAACACCTGACCATACGCAGCTCCTCCCTGTCATTTCCACTCTTGTTGTGTACGGAGTCACTCTGCTCCGTTTAGACAGGTGAAGGCAGGCGGACAGACGATGAGGTAAAACTCATTTTAAAAGTAACCAATGACAAACCTTAGTGAGCTTGGTCAGAATCCTACTCCACTTCGCTGCCAAAATCACCCCCGCTCCCCTATCTCTTTTGCCGGCATTGTGCAGCAGCTGTGAATCTAACCTTTTCTATCTTGCACGGAGGGACAACTTAGGCCTATATTTCTTAGTAAACACAAAAACAGTGAAACTTACAACATCTGTACGTACCCGGTCCCCCCTTTTTGAAATAAGTGTCCAGGGCACAATAGTATTGTCATGTGATTTCGCTTTGTTTTAGAGAGGGAGAGAGAGACTCTTAATAATCATTCTTTTCAATACAATTCCCTGTATACAATGGCCAATATTTTTATCCAAAGTAGAACTTTTGGATCTATTAACATTATTGTCAGAACCAAGTAAATATTTTAAAATGATCAAAGCATTAGGTTATAGCCTATTGTGCCCTGAAATGCTGAGTAAAATACAACTTGTACCCGGTTTCTCCTGCACTGCTACACGGCAGTGGTGAGGCCTGGCTGTGACTGTAGACTGCTTTCCTTTAAACTAAGACTGAGTTTGTGTGGGCATGTGTGTGAGTAGACATGTCTTTACCTGGCTCCGTAACCTTACAGTCCTGTTGACAGCAATGTGTTTGTATTGTGATTTGTGTGGTTGACTTAAGATACATAATCTGATTGACGCAGATTTCTCCCGCTTTCTTAGTGCTCTAGGCAGGTAAAGAAGTGTGTGTGTGTGTTTTTCTGGAGCCGACGTGTGCAATAGGTGTAATCATGTGAATATAATGTCGGTTTAAATAAGTGACTCCTCAATGTTCCCACAGCTGCAGAGAGATGGTTTACTTGACTGCGTCACTGTTATGCTGAGCAGCCTTCTGTAGCAGCCTGGTTTCTGTGTTTCTCTTTGGCTCACAGACACGGAGGTTAAGGCAAGCTTTAAGAACTTTTAACTGTGCAGTTCTGCAAAACTGCAAATGACTAATACAGTAGATTGTTGTTGTTGGGTGCGTTACTTCAATAGACCTCTGAAACATATCGTCATCTCAGTAAAACCAGGTTGAAGGACTCTCTATTGTAACTGGGTATGAACCTAGTTTTATAACGTGGGGGGGTTCAGCTCTAACAGTCCAAGATTGCAGCCTGGCACACGCACATTATTTTCACGTTCTATCGTGGGGATGCAGGCTATTAGGAGCTCAGCAAACGGGTCATGCTCCGCTCCTCCCATTTGTTAGTAGAGGCAAGTTGCATACCGAGTATACTGGCATCTGTCTGGGTGCGTTTGTGTGCATGTTTATTGCTGTGCTTCAGGTTTCCTTTAGGTGAGCAGGGCTGTTTATGTGGCTGACAGTAACGGAAGCTTTCACTTAAGCACATGCAGATGCTGGGGGCAGCTGTGTGTGTGTGTGTGTGTGTGTGTGTGTGTGTGTGTGTGTGTGTCTGAGGAAATATGCTCCATTTAGGCTGCTCATTGTGTGCACGGTGTAACGGTTCTTCCAGATGTTCCTGGAAAACTCTCGTCAAGGGGTTGGGTTCGCCGACAAGGGAGAGGATATGAGCTCATGCTGTCCTTGTTGCTATGGCAATTGCAGATGCTTCCAAATTGTTCGGAACGCAGCCCCTGAAGTTTGGAGGATAATTCTGACAAACCGTCCACAATGTCATTTCATGCCTTTAGTTAATGTAGCCAATAAACATTGAGTAAAATCCTGTAACAGTTAATTTACATGTACGCATTGCATACACACACACAGACACACACACATGACCCGTCACCCGGAGCTGTGCCTTCTAAACTGCGTCACTGTCGGCTACATAATGGCTCTGTAATGTCTAACAGTAACTGTGAGTAGTTTGTCATCTTTTACTTGCCTCTTTTTGCTGTGTGTGTGTGTGTGTGTGTGTGTGTGTGGTGGTGGTGGTGGTGGGGGGGCGGGGTATTTAGTATCAATGCTTTTTCCATTAAACTTGATTAGCATCAAATAATACCTGCAGCAGTGTATATGGAAAATGTCAATCAGTATAAATCACTTTAACAGAGATATACCAGATAAATTTGTTCCCTATCAATGGCCTTTCCTTTTTCCTCTCATCCCTCTCTCCATGGTTCCATTCCTCCGCCATTCCCATCCCTCCTCTCATCCAGAAGGAGTTTGCAGCCCCCCCTCCCCTCCTCTTCAGGAAGCTGAGCAACCCTGACCTGTCCCCTGCGGCCACAGCGGCCACTAAATCCAAACTGCACCGGCAGCTGAGTCAGGACGAGAGCCGTGCCCGGCGCAGCAGCATGGCTATGACTGGTAACGCACGCGCACACACACACACGTGTAGCACCATCCGCATGCGCGCAAGAGAAACACTAGTATGTCACAGTCGCATTGTTTTGTCATTTAGCCTCCGCTGTATACCAGGCACGAGATGAGTTGGATTATTGCACGAGAGGCCAAAAAGAGATCTAATAATGTGAGCTGATGGATGACAGCGGTGCTGCTGAAAGCATGGGTCGTGGGGTCCATTCAAAGTGTTTAGTCTAGTATGAGAGAGAGAGAGATTTTTTTTCCATTAAACTTGTTTAGCATCAAATAATAAATTGATTAGCATCAAGAGAGAGACTCCCCCGATGATGACTCCTACATTCTTCCCCTTCCCCCCGGCTTCTCCAGGTAAGCAGCTGTTGCCTCTCTCCAGCAGCCTGCATGGGGGAGTCAGCCACCTGGCTTGGCAGGGGCCCCCTGGTGGTCACGGAGGGCCCACGGTGGCAGGGGCCTCTTCCACGGGAGAGGCCAACAGCCTGGTTCGCATGAGGAACCAGTCTCTGGGGCAGTCTGCGCCTTCACTCACAGGACAGGTGAGTACATGATATACATATGCACACACACACAAACACACACCGGCTCCAGGTCCTCGGATCAGTCTCAGTGGAGACAAAGAAAACACAATTTCTACAGGGGACTTGTCTTTGGTCTGCATCTCATTCCGGTGTATTACTGTGTGTCTATGTCGTGTCTGTCCACTTCCTTTGACTGCTCTTCAGTCATGTGACCACCGCATATTGTAGGAACCTCCGGAGCCTCATGGAGCACACTGACCATGACTCAGGCTTCTGCAGCTATGAGCCACACACACACACACACACACACACAGGGTTAGCTTCCACATGGAGAGGCAGTACTCGCAGTACCAAGTGCAGACCCACTGGTGTGAGGGAGAAATGGCACGTGTGTATGTGTGCGTGCATGTTTCAGGTTGATTTGCATCAAGCAGCAACACAGTGACCTGCGTAAACAGTAGTCTAGCTAGCCGCTACCGACTAGCATGTAGGGGTGTATGTGTGTGTGTGTGTGTTCACTCAGTGCGTGATCTCAGTCTGATCTCTGCTGGCAGGAGAAGGAACTGAACAACATTAAGGGCCCTAGTATCCCGGGCAAAGCGGAGGCGCACAGCGCACGGCGCAAGTCGATCTAAGGTGTGGCCAATACTTTTTTTGCTAATTTCGGGACATGTGGCGGTGGCAGTAATCGGCCAATCGAATCAGCTCCGCTCATTCCCTTTAACAGCAGTGTGCTCTCTGTCCGGGAGAGGTGCAGCTTCATCCTGCATTCTTCTGCTAACGGATCAAGAAAAGTGGTCCTTTGTCAATAGACTCTCTGTGCGTATGTACGCCGTCCAGGCCTACGTCCAATTATGTATTCCATAGTTCCTATAAAGATTGTGAAAGACGACAGACATGAACACCAATTCCAATGTGATACGAGACATCACGCAAACATGATTTTTTTGACAGGCAACTGTTAACGTGTCTTCGCTCCCACCAGCGCCTTTCTCTCTTCCCTGCGCATTCTATGAACACAGCAGTAGACAAGTAGTTGTGATCACGGATCAGTTAGCCCAGGCAATCAGTTCTTCTTTCAGGTTGAATGAGGTTAATAGAAATATTGTTTTCCACATTGACAGTTTTATGTTGGCAGGCAATGATATAATGTAGTGATGTGATGTAATTTAAAAAGGACAGTAGCATGCGCACCTGGTTATGTTTTAAAATTGCAGAACAAACTTGGAAAGATGCATAATTGGCAGGTGGGCTGGGGGTCCTCCACCGGAAAAAAATTTCTGCATTTCTACACCACCTAACCTCTTGGTCACACAAATGGCAACTATTTACTGCATTAGCCTACTGTTACCGTTAGAAACCGAGTACAATTAGCTGATAATTAGCCTGATCAGCCAGCGTCAGTAATCAATACAAACACACATTGTTAAACCATGAATCACACACAACAGCAGTCAATGTCAGACAACTTTATTATACTTTAGCAGTTACCTAGTGTTTCCATAGTGGTGACAAACTGATAAAATGGCCCATTGAGTTGAATTCAACTGAAGCTCTCTGGGGAAAATATTAAAAACACATAACTCAATAAACACAAGATAAAAGGGTGTCATATGTCGACAGTCTTCTGGTCAATTCGGCATCAATATAATCCATAAAGATAAACTATTTTTTTTACATACAAACTTTGCATTTTGTAGCCTCAACTCACGTTGCCAGCCTCTGTTGGTTAGCTTTGCCAGCGGGAGAAGACAGAATGAGAGTCTAACCGTTTCAGAAACTAAGATTTCTCACTAAAGTAAGTGTTGGTTGGTGCATCAGATACATGCCGAACACTGTTTTATTTGACCCCCCCCCCCTCCAACTGTCTCCAGTGTCCTACACTAGATGGCAGTATTATCTAATGCATTGCTGTCTGGGGTGGGCTAACATCATAGAAGTGATAGAACCATATTTTAGCTTCAATTTGAGTTTCTCTTCCATTCCCATATCTCCTGACGCAACCAGTAGTATTTTGCTCAAACACATGCTTGCCAAAACACAGCTAGTCAAGACTTTTTCTGTAACAAAGACTTTGACTGCGAGATAGACACTGTTGTTTTCACAGTGGATCGAGCTGGTAAAGTGACACAATTTGTTAACTGTCTGCTAAAAGGCAAAATCCATTAGATAAATTGATTGTGTAGCTACAGTAGTTTGGTGTGGCTTCTTTGAATGACACAATAATTGGACTGAAAAACAATTCTCTCTCTCACACACACACGTAACACAGCCAGGAAATTGGAGCTGGGATTCAAATTGAGAAATTGATGAAGTGTTTAACATGTAAATAAAGCTTTCTCTCAGGCTCTATTTCGTGTGTGTGCGTGTTTGTGTACATTATTTGGGTAGATGTCTGTCTGTTTGGGAAAATAATTCTGTATGGGCAGATGGTGTTTACCTCTTAGCTAATACTCTAGGGCATACTCTCACTCGCTTTGGGAGAGAGAGTACACCCTACAGGTTTACGGAGAACTTGTCTGTTCCCAAGCTACTAAGAGTGTATCGCCTGATAACCCCAATAATTGTCAGTTGGTTTTGTGTGTGTGTGTGTGTGTGTGTGTGTGTTTTGCTTACTATAGTAACATTATTTTTTTCTTTTTAAACTTGCGTCTGCGTGATGAGAGGGAGTAATTGAAACGTGCATTAACTCACAGGCACATTAGCATCTCGCTTGCATTTGTTTTTAGAGGCAAAAATGAAAGTCCTAGCTGGAGGGGGAAATGTAGAGCCAACCATGAAAGTGTAGCACTGCTGTTGCAGCCCTGCTTTTGGCATCATCATCATCATTGCGACCATCCTCCCATTCATGCAAAGCAGTCTGCTGGGCAGAGACAGAGAAGGTCTGGGGTCAAGTGAAGAGGATAAGGACGGAGATGTTTTTATTTTAGCTTTCCACATTTTAATGTTTCTCCTATTACGCTTGTCACTTTCTAATTGCGTGTTACTCTGTGTGTGTATATCTTTCTGAAAAGAGGATTTATTCTGTTATAATGCAATATGACAGGTTATTTTTTGGGGTTTTGCGATATTTTAATAGGGAAAAATATAACGCCAGAAGACAGAGTACACCTTCTTTGGCTAACGAGACAAAACACAACTGTTTGCTTTGAATTTAGATAGCTTTGAACTCTAGTCAGTCGAGTACTGTATATTGAGAGTATATTGAGGTATCCTGATTCACAGTTTGAGAACCACTGTTCTGGGTAGACTTTAGTTGGCAGCCCCGTCCCAAATGATCTCATTGTGGTGCTTCAGCTTGTTTGGCTGCGGAGGCTGTGCAGGAGAACAAGCCGACTGCTCAGCCAGTTAAATATAATGTACATGATGAGGTGAGTAGTTACTGTGCATACCTCACTTCTGATGACGCAACACGACTTCCCTGCAGGGCTTTTTGTTGTTTTGTACAGCTGCAAAAGGCCAGCAAGGCGCTCTGGAGAATTATGATGATTCATGCTCAGGTTCTCTCGGGGGGGGGGGGGGGGGGGGGGGGGGGGGGGGGGGGGGGGGGGGGGGGGGGGGGGGGGGGGGGGGGG
>JAOEHI010031982.1:0-24196 GCA_025447815.1 Percopsis transmontana | reverse complement strand
ATATATTGGTATAGCAATTGTCAATCACCAAAAACAGTTATCGACGTATCGAATATCGGCAAAAATCCAATATTGTGCATCCCTAGTGGTCCCACATGTTCAAGTTTACCTCAGAGACTACACATACACAATTATTTTGAAGAACCCATTTGTATTGTTTGTGTGGAGGAAAACAATAGTCTTTTTAACATTGTTGTATTTAGAAAGGTACCATTTACTCCATTGAAACACTGTTGTGCTGCATGACGTGTGTCCTGGTTCATTCGTTGATGGTGCCTTGTTTATCCCTCGGCTCCAACGAACCTAGACACAGTCTGTGTTCTTACTCAGTGAGTGGCTTACACATGTGCAGGTTCCCTGGTATGTTTCAGACATGATTTGTCCATATTGCCACAAGCACGTCCTTGACAGACCGAACTTTGAGCACTGACCTTTCCATATACCACGCGGTGAGGATATCTCCACATCAAATAGTTCTCTTGATACCCCAAGGAGACCAGCCTGCAGACCCCCTCACCCCCCCCGCTCTGCCCACCACACGGCTAATCAAAGCCACTTATCGAAGACTCCCCACTCTGTAGCCCTGGCAAGAGCACCCGTGCTTTGATTCAACTCTGTTTTCCCACAGCAACATGGCTGAGTATTGTAGCCTACAATGTCATGGATCACACCTCACCACAGAAGACACACATAAGGCCATCCAAATGATTACAGTAATTTCATATTGGCTATTATCAGCGTTACGTTCAGGAAAAATCCTCTTAAAGAAAAGTTCATTTTGACTGATAATGTAATTCATCATATTCTATAATCTATAATATTCTATAATCCTATGGGTTCAAGAAACCATATACCATAAATGTCTAACCTGAACTAATTACTGTTTTGCAAAGATGTTTTTTCCTAGCCCTTCCACATGGAAGCACTTAGCTGTAATATATGGTCAGATATTAAATCTGAATCTCACCCCGTTTGTCATAGTTTTCTGATTTGGCTTGTAATTCTACAAGCAGTTTTCATTTGCATCCTTTAGAGACATCACTAAGGGCTCAGCTCCCAAGGATCCAATGCAGCAGCCAATCAGAGCAGTTGTACATTTAATAAAAACACAGCCCACAGAAGAGGCACAAAAACGTGTTTTTGTTATAAACCTCAAACCTCATAACTGATCTGTGGCACCTTGATGCTGACATCGCTCAGACTTTCCCTTTTACCCCGAGTGCTAAGGTCTCTGAGGTATTAGGTAGATGGAGTGAAACAATACATTAATGGCAGGAGCAGACAGAAGGATGCACACTGGACCTGAAATCCACACACATACAGGTTGTCTCAAGGTGTGGAGGGAGGAGAGGGCTTAATGCAAAGCATGGCGATGTAGCCCTTTGGATCATGTATTCCAGGGGGGGCCCTTTCTCAATCCACATCTCTTTCCATCTGAACAGTATATTTCTCCTTATGGTGTAGGGCCTGAGCTTTTGTGTCCGGTACATGAGAAGGGCAATCTATCCATGTTCTACTGAATTGTGTAGAATTGTGCGCATAGTGAACGTTCGTCTGCACGAGTGTGCCTGTGTGCGTAGATTGGTTTTGCATGTATCAGTGTGTGTGTGTGCTTGTTAAGATTGTTATAAATAACATCTGACACACAGTATGTTCACTACCTCTACGGTTGTTTGGGTGAACTGTTTAAACTGATATTTTAAGAATAATGTACAGCATCAGCCAACAATATTGGCAAATACGGTCATAGAATATAGTAGTAGAATAGTAGAATATGATGGTATGCTTTCTGTTTTCGCTATTTATTTTTTGTCGTTTTTTCTTTTTCTTCCCAGAGTCCAACTACCCTGCCCTTTAATGTTAAATAAATACATATTTCTCCCATTTCAAATGGAAATCCTCCACTATATTGACTAGATTGAATGATAGACTAGCTGCAATGGAATGACTATCAACCTGAAGAGACATTCATTTCGGTACTAAGCTTGTACCTAAGTATAATCACTGTCCGCACCCATTCAGCATCAGATTATGAGCCCCTCCAAGGTCGCAGGTCCCCCAGGATACATAGACTAGGGGGTGGGAAGTTGCTAAATGTTACTCGTGTAACATTTCCCTGAGCCTCATTCCATAAATCCTGTATTTTAGGACAACCCCACAACATATTCCTTCCCCACCCTGGCATATCCAACACTGTGGGGCTTTTCTTGATTTTACTTAATTTGGATGGGGTCCAGTACATTTTATTCAGGATCTTAAATTGGATAAGCCTGGATTAAGCTCCCTAGACTTTTTTTTTAAAGATTTCACAGGACCCTGCTCCATTCAAGGTCTGCCTCCCAAAGTAATCTAAGGGTAGATGAGGTAGATGAGGGTTCACAGCCTTGGACAAAATAAGAAGACAAACACTTGTTATTTTGTGTCAAACAACTGATCTTGCATTGGCTACACTGTACTTTTTCCTCACACTTCACCGTCTACCTTCCTGAGATGAGAGAGTTAGCCTGCCCTAAACTGCACTAAATACACTGCTCAAAGAAATTAAAGGAACACGTAATGATCACAGTATAACACAGAGTCATTTAAACTTCAGGGAGATAAATCTTTCCGGTTAGGAAGCATAATCGATTGAAGGCAGTAGGGGTGGGAATTGCAGAGTAACTCCCGATATGATACTATCCTGATTCTTTGCCCACAATAACGATGATATCACGATACAGCGATTTTGCGATACTCTATACATTGCAAGACAATCATCTATGATACATAAAGATTTCTGTAACTGAAGAATAAAAAATACCCCTAAAAAGGCAAATGCACTAATTAAGTGTTTGTTCACCTGTATAAAAGGGCAACTCAGTGATCAGTGTGTTAAGCTCTCTCATTTAGACCGTTGTACTCTGTTTAAGAGTTGCTCCTTCCTTGCAAGGAATTAAAGGCAACGACAAATTTCTCTTGTTCCAGTTTGGTTAATATTGTAATTTCCATGACAGGACTTAAACACTGCCCAGTATAAACAATCACACACACACAACTCCACAGCGTTGTCTTTGCTGTGTCCTTCAGCTCCTCGTCCTTCAGCTCCTCGTCCTTCAGCTCCTGGTCTTTCCGCTACCGGCGCTCTCTCCTGAGCTGTGCTCACTCCTTGCTTAAAACGGAGACAGGTGATTAGTGATTGCCCGCACCTGTCCCCAAGTCCCGTGAACCACACCTCCAAACAGTCCCTCCCACATACAGGCAGGGCTAAACCACGCCCACACTCCCACAGTTACTCAGCATTGGTCGAGACTGACCCTAACCGCTTGTGGCATAGCCTATGTATGTCTATGGTTTGTGGTAAAATGACGAGCTAAATAATAAATTAACAGCATTGTTCTATCGATATATATTCATGTATAGTTTACATTTTGTGACGTTTAATAATCTTGTCAGTCTGTTTCTGACAATATTAGCGGCCGCCGCCAACCTCAGAATTCTACTGTTGCCGCCGCGAAGACACATCTGTAAAACCTTCATTCGTGAAATAATAGCCTCCCATACTTGTCTCGTTGCTCCGCACTCCACGCCTATCTGCCTAGTGAACGAAGCAATATTGTGTGAGCGCGCGAGAAGAGGCTGAGAGAATCACTGTGCTGCACGCAGCTTTACAATACGATTTTACCAATTTTAAATAGTAAAAAAAAGAAAAGAAAATCAATATGTGGCGATCAATGTCGATATTGTGGCTGCCTGCCACAAATAAATCAATGTATGGGAAACCTTAATCCTTGTTTCATAATCCACATTTTGCGACGATTTGATCCATTTAGCCATTTCCAGAGACGTTGTGTGACATTATTTTGGCATAACAATCCCAAAATAATAGTTTTGTAAAGCAAAAATGTCTTATTATTGGCACCTATTTCTCATGAAAGTGAATTACATAATGATGTTTTGATTAGTCGACTTCCATTCAGTAGAGTATTATTGCAGACACACAATATAAGTTGGATTGCTTCGCCCTCCTCTGCCTTCTGTGTCTAAGGTAGGAGGCCGTGGCCTCACCCTGTGTCTGCTGAAGCTGATTGTAGCACATTCATATGCAGCCAACTGTACGGTAATGTTAGAGGTCGCGTCAGTTGGAGGTGAAGAGGCACAAAATAGCTCGAGCTTTATCAGAGGACGAGCATTTGCTGACATGTGGGGAGGCATGGGTTCCACGCGGGTTGCGGTGTCATGTTATAGCTCATGTGGATGCATGCACACACATTGTTCAGATGGCAAACTCAAGCTGACCACACATCTAGTTTGTCACGTTGTTCTCGTTTTTCATTCTGTTTCCGTAGTTCTGTTAGTCGGATTTTGCTACAGGGCCCTTAAAGATGAATTTGTAAATTCAACATGACTTGCTGTAATTATTTTAGCCTACACATTGTGCTGTGGTATGGGTAGCTTGGCCAAACTGAAATGAAGTATTCGAGCCGTGCCCATAGATACGTATATTACCTATTGATTTACCTTCTCGTCTGCTGACCAGCCCTCTAGTGTTCACTCTGTGAAGGTCATTCACACCCCTTCCACTTGGCCTGCCACCCAGCAACACAGCTGGCCTGCCAGCTAGTACTGGCCTGGTCTACCCCCACTTCATCCTGGGACGAGGCCAGGCAGAGGTGTGATAGCTGTGGGCAACTTTTCCCCGCTCTCCTCCGCAGTCAAAGTGTGTCTGGAAATATGCCGGAGAGTGTCAACATTTTTGTGATGGTGCGAAAGAGTGTGAGACTATGTATGTTTGTGTGTGTGTGTGTGTGTGTGGCAGTATCCTTTGTGAGTCTTTTATTTGTATTAATGACAAGAAAGATTAGAGTTAAACTCAGTGTGTAAGTGTAGTAAAAATAAATGTACTGCAGGTTTTTCGGATTTGTTTGTGAGGCCCTAATCACACTATAATTGAAAGATTTGCCCTAAAATTTAAAATAAAACACAATTGATCATCAAATTGTTCAACAGAATAATGAATTTACAATGCAGGCTCTGCATAGAACGAAGGCAATAAAGTTCATAATAATGTCTTTGCACAAACATGGTGCTAGAAACCATGGAGGCCAGGGAGCTTTTGACTGGATTTGTATGGTCCACATTGACGTGAAGGCTTCTCTGCTGCAAAGCTATTCTGTACTGATCTGTTAAGAGCCTTAGGGTATTCCCTTTAGTGTGAAATAGAGATTGCAAAAAGGGAAAGCAATGGACTTACATTCGTCAAACCACCTAGCTTTGAATTGATCTCGGGCACATGGCACACTTACGAACACATAAAAGATCAGAAGCCAAACAAAACCCGCCTCCCTGCAACACTGATTGGAGCTCTGCTCAGAGAAGCCCACAGAGACTGCCATATCAAAGTGACAAACGAGTGAATTGTATAGAAGTTCTCCACAAATAGTTTCACCCATAGAGTCAAATAAAGTCAAGCTAAGGTGAATATCATATTTCATATTTAGCATGTAGGGAACTCTCCGTTCAAAACTGTTATGAACTACAGGCCAGTCAGCATCTAGGTGAACAGTTCAGTCGATGTCGACGGCAAGAAATGCCTCTGTTTTAAAAACATATCAGTGGGATTCTGACTAGTTGAAGGGGGTCCTATCATCTGCTAGCACCTGTGTTTGAATATCATAGTCACGTTTGTTGTTCTGATTTGTTGAAGGTGGTCCAGTTGCCTGCTAATAACTGGCCGACACCTATTGGCACTGCCTCTATACTGAATGGTAATATTGATTTTTATTTCAACCGCAGCACTAAAACAATCACTCTTGGCTCACCGGATATTTTGTGGCTCTATTTTGAAGACTTTGGGTTAAAGTAAAGCAGGGAACTTATGTGTATTCTATGTGTATTCTATGTGTATTCTATCTTCGACAAATTGAAAGATAAAATAATGTCAATAGCTCAGAGAAAAAAACCTATTTAAAATAACTACCTACTGACCAATCACAGTAGGGCTATGGCTGCTTACCTGTGACTTATTTCTTATGTTCTTTCTTTTTAAAATTTCAATTCAGTTCTGAGTGATGCCCAACCCTGCACGCAAGATCAGGATGGTCTAAGGTCCTGTGAAAACTAAACTTTTGGGGGATTTGGCTGACCTCTACTAATACAATATCTACGAGGTACATTTGTGTGAATTGGTATTGACATGATCAAATGTCGTTTCCACTCTCCGTGAGGGTCATTGAAGGCAGATTTTGATGTCCTCTGTATCAAGTCATCTCAGAGATTAATGGCTGCGGAACTTGTTAGGGGGCTGTTACCATGGAAGTAAGCGAAAAGACTGGAAGGGCAGATGAGGGTGATGACGGTGGTGTGATGTGTAGTTTTTATTTATTTATTTCTTCATTAATTTTTTTGGACTGATGCTTCCATTAAGCTGACAGAGGCTGCCATTGCCTGGCATGGCGTCAAATGCCCCAGTGTTACCTGCTACTTTAGAGATGTTCAGTTGCTTACTGCTCCTCAGTGCTGGACGCATGTGTGCTTAATAGAGAGTGATGCGCACCGTTCCAATACAACTACATAGAGCGGCCCCAGCGATGTTGAAGATCTGCTGACTGGTATTCAGGTTAGCTTTGTGCATGTGAGAGAGAGTATATAATGGAAAGTCAGGCCAGCTGTTATAGCGTGCGAGTCATGACTTTTGAGATTGCCCTCTCCATTCAGGCTGTGCACATTAATTCGTTGGGAGCATGAGCAGGCCAGTCAACTCTCATTTCGCAGAGCGGGCACGTAGCAAGGGAATGTTCTTTAGTTTAACCTTGTCATAAAGGGCTATGAGATGCCAAAGACAAAAGCCAACTCTAGCGTTATTGTTTTCTTCTTCAGGGCTGTAGTGGAACTGGCCTGACGTTAGGCCTTCACCTCATGTGCTCAGATACCTGCCTGAGGGTCACGACGGGGTCAAAGAAAGCACTGCTGCTGTAACATAAAAATGGAAAAATGCTCTTAATTTACACAGAATTGAGAATTCAAAGTTTGCTTCTGTTGTGACGAACATACAGTTCTTCTCCAAAGCGAACTTGACCTACATACAATGCAACATGGCTTGAAGTCCAAATGTGAGCCATCTTTGACGGCTGCCATCTATTCTGTTCAAAAAATTATTTCCATAACTTTGCGTGCTGTCAATCTTTTACATTTATATTACTAATTTTCTAAAGCAATTTTTTCATACATACAGCCCCTACTGACCTGACCATATGTCTACAAGTAGTAGTGGAATTGTATGTGGGGCCCTATAAACATACGTATGGATCTGGCCAATTGATTTTCGGTGTAGCAGTATATATTTTTATGATATTAAAGGGACAATCTGACATTTTGTCCCACTGTGTATATAGCGCCCCCCCCCCCCAAAACACAAAAGTTGCCCCCTGGCTGCGGCAAAATAAGTTGGTGTGTTTTTTAACATTTTGTAAAGTGTGGGGGGGGGGGTGGGGGGAGTTCAGGGACGGCGGGGAAGCGAGCTGTGCGTGAGAGAGATTAAATGAACGTGCTCTGGGGCGCCTTTTCACGGAGGGGTTGGTTGCATCCCCACGTTTGAAACCAAAACAGCGTTGTTTCTCTGATTGCCCCATTAATAGGTAATAATGATTTTAACAGTTCAGTCTTGCAATTCAGAACTGTCCTTCTCCTGAACATAGCAACATTATTGTAGGAAACCTGTGAATATATTTATTGTCTTTAATGTTTTGTGTCATAGAAACACACCCCTCAAACCAGTATCTTTTGAAAATATATGTAAATATTTGTATAGATCCTGTGTCCCGAATTTTCTGTTTAAACAAGCATTTCAGTACTACAAATATTGTTTTTTGAAACTAATAGCTTGCCTGGTACTCCCTGGCCACACCTGATTTCTGAATGACTTGAATGAATCCTCTCTGTTCCTATATACTTTATACTGTATCCTCCTTATACTGTATTTGCACGTTTGTGTGTGTTTGTGTCTGTCTGTCTTGATGTAATATCACAAAAATGATGCAGACTACCTTTGTTTTACCCCCCTCTGGGGAAAAAGTACTGCTGGTCAGATCAACCTCACTGACGGCAAAAAGAAATGCAGTGGTGTTAAGCATGTTTAAGCATGGGCACGCTCGCTGCAAATCAGATACATTTATTAAAATAATTAACAAACATAACTAATGAAGCTCACAATAATGACATTCAAATCAAATATTTTATTTCAACTGATGGGATACATGTTTTTGCCACTTTCTTTTTGCTGAAAAGTGCTTCAAAATTAGTTTAAACACCAGACAAAAAGGACATTGCTGCCAACATAAAAATCTTGCTTGATTGACAAATGATGAGGACATAATTTACTTTGGGGGATGCGAGATGACAACATTTGTATAATGGCAGTATTTTTGTTGTTTTCTTTCAGCATAACCCACATTAATAATTTACATAAAGCATATTTCCTCGTGGGTGTTAGAAGGAAAAGAATACCATTGTAGCTGCCCATTCTCCTTGTTATTATGGTGTTTGCCTAGCTCTTATTTCACAAATAATGAAATTATGTACCATGTCGCTCCTGGAGAGTGCACTTAAAAGCTGATTTATGAATGTATTTGAGCCGGTTCGGTAGGTTTTGTGAAGTAGTCTTCACGTAATGGTTTGGAAAATTTGTCAGCAGTCGGTTAGCATTACTTATAAGTGTGTTAGGAAGCTCTCTCAAATCCACGTGATGTCCCTTTTTAAATACTCTTGATTAGTTTACCATAAAAAGAAAAGGAAAGGTTCAGGATTGAGCCTTTCCTTAGTGCCACTACAACATCCCACCCTACCAGGCTCATCTTTATTGAGGTTCACTTGAGCCATAAATTAGCTCGTTAGCTGCCTAATTTAATAAATTAAAACCGCAATCAGGAACGCTTTGGCTTTCATAGGATCTTCAGGTGCCTTTAAATCATCTGTCGACTTAGGTACTAAAAGGTGGACAAATTAGCCAAGTGGAGCATATAATTGCTTCAGTTGAGTAGCAGGGAATGCCTGTGACGCAGACAATGGGACGATGAAAGCGGCTTACACACTTGTCAATGGTCTGCACCTCTTCAGCGCTCCCGGGGCCATGATGTTGTGACTGTGTGGGGGCGGCTGGAGTGCTGGAGCATCTCTGTAGAGCTGGCGATAATAGCAGCGTTAGAGTCCCAGTTCTCCGCACATCCGAAGGGGTTCTTACGACAATATGTCTCACCCCTGAGACACGAGAGAGGACTAGGGGCATCAACCTGAAAAACAACAGTTCCACCGTTTTCACATGCCACTTTTGTCCTCCCACAGTCACTTAGTCTTTTCATTTTTTCCAACACATTGTTAACAATTCATTTTTACAAATGTTGTCATCCTCAATGGAAGGGGGACAATTTAAACGGGAAAGGTTGGCATTTAGATTTTTAGCAGACACTGTGCCCTCTGTGACATGCTGTGGTACATGCCAGACAGACGGTGATCTTTACATTTTAGCAACCCTTTGGTAGTAGACGGCAAATCCAGGGGAAACTTCAACCTTTAACCTGTAGGCTAAACAGTTTCTACACTGCCAGTGGACACATGCACACACAAGCCTGCTTAAGTAAATCTCCTATTTACCTGCAGTCCTGTCTCTGAGCCTCGCTTGCACTTGAATCCTTCACCACACCAATGTTACAGTGAGGGTGGTAGTTAGCCTAACTACCACCAATGTTACAGTGAGTGTGGTGGAGGATTCAAGTGCAAGGGACGCTCAGAAAGTGTAGGTAAATAAGAGATTTACTTAAGCAGGCTCGTGATCAAGGTACAGGCAAGGTTCGTTACACAGAGTTTTAACAATGTACAGGAGGGATTAGGCCGTAGGCAGAGGCCAGGACAGGAATTACAGACTCATAAACAGGCAACGAACACGAGGGGACTAGAAAATATGTAACATTAACCAGCCACAAACCAACAGAAACAGGGTTTAAATACATGGGGAACTACACTGGAGAAACAGATCATTGGACGAAGACAACGAGGGGCAGGTGTAAATCAACACAGACAATGAACAAGGTCAACAAGGTGAACAGAAACAGGGACCAATGACACACACAGAGAAACCAGGAAGCAACACAAGAAACAGAGGCGGAGACAGAGACAGGAAAACAAGGCACAAGACAAAAGACCAAAACATGGAACAGACAGGAACCAGATTGTGACACTTACCACCCGTTCCGTGTTGGTTTACTTTTCTTCTAGCTTATTCCACATTTTATCTTTGTTCTCTACTATAAAGCAATTTACAAAATACTTTTAGAAGCTACAGAAGCACTAGGCTATAGGGGAAGGTAATGCAGCAAAAATAGTATACAAACAAAGTTTTTGCTTCAAATTGATACAAATCCTAATTTCATGATAACCCTCCATATCTTTCTTTAATTGTAGCAGGTGCAGATGGTTATAACTCGGTGGTAATATTTAGAAAGCTTTTTTCTCCAACCTATACAGTGCAAATTACCCAAAACTCAGCCCCTGCTGCCTGCAAGGTTGTCAACACTTCAAAATTTTTGAAACATTTCATTCTTAGCTTTGACAACAAACACAGCAGCACCGAGCTTGTGTATCGATCTCAGACTAGAGTGCTCTGTTATGGGTGGTATGAGTTATACAACATGCAATTACGGGCCTCTTGTTTGGTGTCTGAATGGCGGGATGTGAAAAGAAAACGTCAGTGATGAATGCAACTCGCTCGTGGTGAAAGAAGTCCGCTTTGTCTGTCTGCCCAGAATTGAAAACAATTCACGTGTTTCCTTTAATGAAACAATGCAGCGGGGAGATGAGATCGAGATAACTTGGCGCTGTAGACTCTTTGATCTGGCTGGACTAATAAAGGAAGACATTTGAGTGCGCTGCTGTTGCAGGGATATTGGTGTCTGAGCTGCATAAACGTCAACTTAATTATTGTATGTTGTAATTACCAGCCAGCTGTTCACACACACACACACACACACACACACACACACCTTCCTACTCAATAACTAACTCCCACACTGGCAGCAAGAGGCACGGGCAGTGCTGCTTTAAAATAGGATGATCCATTTGCTGTGTCTTTTTTGATCTCTGAAAATTACACTTGAATCAAACTTTACACAGTCGTTATGACTATCTGACCCACAGCTGGTCCTCCTCAGTGGATCATTCATGTGTCACAAAGCAATGTGAAGCAGTTTATGTGCACTTCTGTATATCCCTGGAGACAATCAGATATTCTCATACACACACTAGACATGCTTTAATGCCCCCCCTACCTCCCCCTTTAAAAAAAATGAGCAGAATTTCACTGCATCATAGCCTACAGTAGATCGTATCTGCTTTGAGTGAACACTTGCTGACCTAAATATACTGTAGGTCTTCTGATATACTGTGGTCTTCTGAAAGCTTTTGGCTTCAGAACCCTTGGATCCTGCAGCACTTCAGTGTCATTTTTATGGCCATGCTTTGTCCCACTTTAGAACCTTAGAGAATCAGTTAGCATTCCATTTGGTTGTTCTGGGGGTTATTTATAAGGAAGCTCATTAGATCAACTCCTAAAAGATACAAAACAAATAGTAATTGGGATTTGAGCTGAACTATTCATTTATTGTTTCCCATCAATGTACTATGATAGCTACCAACTGAAATTAAATCCATAAACCACACAATGGGGGCTGTATTGTGTTTGAAGCATGTTGCTTTCCTATGCATTTAAAAAAATCATATCCCTGTTTCTCCCTACCCCTCCATCA
Organism: Percopsis transmontana; assembly: GCA_025447815.1. NCBI lineage: Eukaryota > Metazoa > Chordata > Actinopteri > Percopsiformes > Percopsidae > Percopsis > Percopsis transmontana. The sequence continues at coordinate 12,425 of JAOEHI010031982.1, read as the reverse complement.
CTCTCCCTCTCTCCCTCTCCATTCCAACCAGACACAGTGGCTGGGACAAGTGAACACAAACGAGCGTGACTTCCCTGTCTCAAGTGGATGGTCACAATTAATCCGGCAGACAGTAGAGACCCGCTGACAGAAGGAGATAAGGTATCGGCCGGAGCACATTGCTGCACTTGACCTGTTGAGTCCTAGTTCAGCCCACTATTGGCATATATTACCGTATGTGTTCCTGGGCTGTGGAAAATCTGTCTGCTTTTTCTGTCGGCCTCATTGCACCTTGACCATCGTAGAGTGAGTGTATCTACACATTTGAAAGTATAATATTTAATTTCATGATTACCTTACATTCACACCTTTCCCTTTTTGATCTCTGAAAATTACACTTCAATCATTTTCAGAATGCATAAAAATAAGTAAACACTATTTTCTGTTTTATTATTTGATCTGGAAGTTGCATATTCACACATGTGAGATCAAATTTTGATAAGATTGGACTGGCACGTCTTTGGTAGGTACAGAACAAGTTCATATGCATTATATAATTTAATATCACGACTTACATCATTTAACAGTCAAAGCTTTTAAGAAAAGTGTTTTCAGATCATTAAAATGAACTTACACACAATATTTGTATTTGATCATATTTTCATTTTACTCATGTCATGGATTGACAAGGCACTTTAGTTAGATGGCCAAATAAATGTAATGTAATTGTAGATGTACCCTGCCTTACAGATTCAAAGGACATATGGCCCTTGTACTGAATGGTCAAACCTAGTCTTGAGGGGGCTTACTAATGCCAGTATTTGCCATTGTTAACAACATTGGCTTTCATTTTTAACTAACCCTAAAGGAGTAGTTGAAAATAGGAATACTAAATAAGACGTGTAATTGCATCACAAGTATTGCCATTAGCTCTTTGTTGTAACTTTAGAAGTGTGTGTTTTCCAATTGAAGAGCTTTGACGTGAATCAAGTACTGCATGCTTTCAATTCCTGTAATGTTGACAATGGAAACTGCTACAGAGGACTCTCACTATAACATACTCAATGCCAGTATCCCTGGTGCTGTTAGAGTGATTGCTTTGGCAAGCACACGATTGAAATGCATCATATTATTTGGATTGTTTTGCTTGTATTCAACTTTTGAATTTTGAATTGTTTTGAAAATATTGAAACGTTTTGTAATGTTTCCCTTAGGAATGAATACAGTGTCAGACCTGCACTCTTATTTCAGCAATAAAATATATGTTGGACCATTGCATGTGTAACTATGGGATGTCTCGTGGTTGCTAATAACAGTTTTTTGGATATTATAGGATGCCATCTAGTTTCTAAGGATCATCGTCTTATTATTTTGTAAGCAAGGGTCTTGAAACGACTTTTACTAGATGTATTATCAGTTCAGTTGATCATATTTTACAGCAGCAATCATTTTGTCAGAAGATATTGACCTATTGAAGATTTTCAATAGGTCAATATCTCCGTTTGGAAAAATTTCCTCTTTACAGTCTTTGTGCAGGAAGTGTTTTTGTCCTCTTACTGCTTTGAGCACCTTGAATAGCGCGTAATGTATTATTATTACTACTACGAAATGTGAACACCTGTCGTTTTTAAATCTCCCATCATGCCAGCAGTCACGAATCCCTCTCTCTAATCGACTGGAAAAAGTGTTGTTTTTTTCTTCGTTTGCTAAACCATCTCTTCCCTCCTGTGCGGAAATTAGACTGGACACATTCCAAATCAAGAGTGTAGGCACTCATTAGAGCAGCTCTCATATCTCACAAAAGAGCCAAGCTTCGATGGGGGAATCAGGCTCTATTTAAAGTAATGCCGCCAGGAGTCCATTGCTCTTTACATCATTTTGTCCTCGCCTTTATCTCAAGCTTCTTAAGAAGTAGGCAACATGCAAAGTCATTAGGGGTATGATAGCTCCCTGTATAATTAGATGGGGAGAGATTGGATGCCTGGTGCACCATGGGGCAGACCCACTTATGACATAATTACTCATTCCACCAATGAGGGGCTCCATGAGCGGCAGCAATTAATTCCGTTGATTACAATTATCTACAATGGCGTGTGTCTGTTCTGACCAAAGAGTTGAGTGTAATTTGTCTCTGGCTGGGAATACTAGTTCTGACTTGTCTCATTATCCAGTTACGTCAGCTATTATTAGATGTGTCATTAATTAATAGGTTCTGGTTCATGAATCAGCATACTGTATACTTGAATTGAGGACTTTGCTTAAGAAATTATAACAGGCAGTTTAAATCCTATTTATTGTTCTTCACTTACTTACTTTGGATGATGATTTTCTTCAGTAAGTCCTGGTCTTCATTGAGTTACAGGCATTTCTAAAAAGAAGCAGACCAGTCCTCAACTGTGTATCTATTTTTGATCTCGTGAATATATTTTTTACAAATGAGCTGTCACTGTTCCATTGTTGAAAGACTAGGGGCTCACTTTGCAATACATACTGTAGCTCAATGCAATTCAAACTATGGCATACAATGAATACCTTATATAACAAAGTCTGAACAACACACATCTCGCCTTACCTTTTAATATCTGCGTTACCATGGTGCGTGCCTGTTGATAATGCTGGATGGACAGGAGAAAACACACGCTGAAGCCTGTCGATGTCTGAGGCGATCTGCGGATGGAATGTCAAGCCGTTCCACTGTCTCGGCCCACTTCTCTGCTCTCTCTCCACTCCTACCGCTTCAATTTACAGTATCCGTGTACCTGTTACAGTGGATCAGAGTTGAGCCCGGTGACGGCTTGGTGCCTTGTTTTGCCACACCGGAGATACACAGCGGCCCTCTCATTTAGAAAAGTTGAAGAAAGTTTGGGTTGTACAGCGTACACTGTATACACTTGGCTCATTTGGCATACTCTTTTGTCAAAACCAACTACTGACATTTTCAGCGAGTAGAGATTGAAAACCAAATCTTACATTTGCTTTCATAGATCATCTGTTCTCTAACCAATTTGATTATGTTTTGACAAAGGACATGGAACAAGCTGTCAAAAGCTGTCAGTAGAGGCTTTAAGAAGCTGGGAACACTGAGATGTTGGAACTCTGATCTCTGATATGTGACTCTTGTGCACACCGGGAACTAGCGGTAGTGTATCTTGCATACCTAACAGAATTAGCATTTCCCCATCAATCTTTTCTTTAAAAGGATAGGGAAATGGAAGTATGTTCAAGTGCAGTCCAACAGGATTGTACTGCGATGGAAATTGAAAGCACGCTATTTGACAAAGCACACAACACACAACCCCTTGCAGTGCCCACTGCATCGCTCTGCCACCCAGTGACAAGACATTGCACACTACTCCTGCTAATGAATTAAACAATAGGCTACTGTTTAGTATTGCATTTTGTGTATCGTTAGTGGGACTTGGGTGGCATGTAAACCTGCACATCTTTGCTGTGTTTTATCACCTTTGAACTGTGAGCGCTATCAAAACGTGCATTTTATACTGGAACCGTTTCTTCACTGCGAAGTTACGAGACACATATCGCCACTAAAGTGTCTGTAGCCTCTCAGTGCTGTCACCCGTATCTTTGTACACACACCGTAAGAGCCACGAAAAGCAATGAAGGGGTTTACACTGCTTTGGAGCTACTTTATTTCTGTTTTCACCCACTTAAAGTTGTCTTTTGCCCAGGGCCAAGCAAGCTGAAAGTGTAAGGGCAGTCGGCACTACATTTAAGTATCCTCCAAGAGTCTAAGTCCTTCTTTCCTAATGGAGTCAGGAAGTGTTTGCCACATCTCGGGAAGCCGGGTATTAAGTGCTCTCTCAATCTGTCCACCTCTTCCCTACACCCTGGTCTTTGTTTCTAGCCCCAAGGTGCTCTTACACCACACCAATTTAGATCCTTCATTCACCCTAAAAGCGAAGAAGATGGGGTCATTGGAAAGAAAATTATACTAATGGTTCAGAGAGGAGATAGCATCAGAGTGGAGCACCAGGTCTGTGCCCATTTCGGCACAGACCTCTTTTACGGTATTGACCACCTCTCATACTCATCTGTTCTTTTAAACCGGCTCAGAAAAGTTCTACTAGGAGTGTCATCTATTCATCTATCCATGTATGGTCTCCAGTGTACAGTGATAAGGTGGAGAGATTTCACATCCAGTTGCGCATATTATTTCTTTGCTTGGCATTCTTTATCTTGTGAACTTGGAGAGCTGTTTTTGTTACTGCTTTCTACTGTAGGGAACGTGGTAGAACATCAGTAAAAATACCAAGGTTCTCTTTCCTCGCGAGCTTTTGTCATGCGTACCAATTAGTGCCATTCAAAATGGGTTCTCGTTGGCGCACCCCTAAGGTCTATTCTATGACATACCAACACCCCATCTCCCATTAGTGCCGTCAGATCAGTGCACATATGAACCCAGGCTGCATTTCAGAGGGAATGCAAGCCACGTTGATCAAAGTGTTCCGACATGTCCTGGCCTGCTCTCGCCGTGCACCATGGCACTGTGCAGTACAAGCCAACGGAGTCCCAGACCGACAAATTTCTGCACTGCTACTGCCTGGCCCTGCCCACTTAGCTGCTGGTGGGATATTTTTAGAGCTTCCAAGCCACTTTGAAGAGGGGCGGAGAGCGGGTCCCCCACCCCCAAGTAGAGTCCAGCTTGCTTTGTTCATTTTCAATCTCCTTGCCATACTGTCAGCTCTAGCTGACTTTTTAATGGTCTCACTTGTCGGTGTGCAGTGTGGTAGACTTTCCTTTATTCTTTCCCACTATGTTGTCGTCTAGCTTGTATTTATTTTATCAGAGTAAGCTGCACACCAAGTGCTACGGAATGTCTATTTTCATGTATTTAGTACTCCTGTCATGGCATTTAAATGTTAAAAGAAGAGGTTAAACACAACGCGGACAGTGTGTTTTTGTATTGTGATTATATTTTTCAGCTGATTCACATACGTGCCCACAGGTGGATACAATCTGTTTCCTTTACAGGTTACACTTTTCATCCTGTACATCCTCATATACTGACTGACGTCCACAGCGGAGCCTTTCAATCAGTCATTTATTCCAAAAAAACTGCAGGATCCATAGTGGGTCCTTTGCTTCACAACAGGTTGTCAGCCGGTTACAGAACCATCGCCCAATCCACATCCAGTTGGGTAGTTTAGTTGGTGCAGACAGCAATAAGTGTCCCCACATTGGTCTTCTTATTATTATTTAAAGGTGGTCTAATCTTCTGCTAGAACTTAGATTGTTGTTCTTAATGTTAATGATTTGATGGACACCTATTAGCACCACATGTCTGACAAATGACTTGGAATGGAGAGTGCAGAATATTACAGTGAGCTGTTTATTTTTAATCTATATTTTTCAGTTGCGGATATGCAACATGTACTGTACAACATACAACAAATGTGATATGAGAAATATTAATTAAAACCTGGTGAGAGAAGCAGTATGAAACACATTATATGAAGACATGCTGAGATGTAGGGATATCAAAGCTAGAACAAGCACATTCAGAAAACAGAAGTAATAACCATTCATTTCCCAAGTGTTCAGCCTGATATGGGAAACTAATTAGCGAGTTTAGTGCTTTAGAGCTTTGGAGTACTGTAAATACATAAAGCTTACTTACTTTTCTGCTGCCTGAACCTAGTTTATATACCTTTTTGGCTAAGCCTATATAGGGACGCCTTCAGGGACGAAGTGATGGGCAGGTCATGGCCATTTTAAATCTTCATTAGAGACAGTTGAACTGTCAGACATCGCTACAAAGACATGAGAGAGGGTTCTGAAATACCAATTGAACAGGCACATTTTGTACCTGTACAATACATGTACCAATTATCAGGATTTATAATTAGTATATCCGTTTTCATTATCAACACGAATGTTACCACTCACTTTCGATAACTGTGGTAAAATGCAAATTTAAGTTGTAGGTGTAGAGGTGAAGGATTTTAAATTGCCTATCATCAAGGCAGCCCATCACTGATTAAGGAAATCTACAGCATTTTCTTTGCTTCTAACTTGTGTAAGATTAAACTTTCAGACAATTAACCTATTTGGATTAATGTCCTGCACATTCAATTACATTCCACCCTGCTTCTATAATTCCTTAATTAGCTGTTTCTTTGTAGTTTAATAACCACAAGAAAACAATTTAACCTGAAACAAAGTCCTTTCCTCAACTTATTGTTCCCTATATGCAGTATGATTATAATTGAATATACAGTAAATATATCAATGGTTTTAGTTTTCAGTTGGTATGAAGCAGAAAGTTAACTTGTCTAAAGGGACAGTGACTGTAACAGCAGGATAAGCTTATTTCCTATGTCATCATCACAACATAGTATGGCAAAGAAACGAGTCTTGTGCTGTATAGATATTGAATGGGATACCATTTTAAAGGATTCAGTCATGTTTAAAATGCAGAAATACAATTAACGAAGAACGTTCATCATTAAACGGGTAGTGTCACCCTCTCTCCATTATCTTCTGTTAGAATGGTTATTTTTTTGATTGGGACGACGAGGCCTTTTATTGTCAAAAAGAAAAAAAGATATTTCCGCATAATTTAAGTGTTTGATAGATTAGCTGTTCCTTGAGGTAATTGATAAAAACGTCTGACTTTTCATGCTTTTTTCCTCAAATAAAATCCAATTAAATGAGAAAATAAGTTGTAATATATTACAAGACCTATCTCACAAGCGTAAGAGGCTAAAGTGACAACAATTCAATTAAGTATTTAGTCTACTCAGTACATGCGAAGACAGTAATGAGGCATGTGAAGATAGAGATCTTTCATCAGTGTCATATTTCTTTTAGGCAGGTATAGTGAGATTTATTCTCCTTTTAAAATGAAGCAGTTGTATTGCTGCTAACTATTCTGTAATTGATTAGATAACCCAAAAAACAACCTTGTGCTAATGAGTTAAAAAAAAATGTAATGGCTGTTAACTGTTATGAGGTTACATGTAACTATTTTTCTATGCAGTCTAGAGCTGCAGTGAGCATAACTTTAGAATGGGGCTAGCCAGTTTTTCTCTAGGTCATATTAAATTCTCGTATCCAGAACATTCTTAGCTGGTTTACTTGAAAAGGGTGAACTCAAGCACAAATTAATCCGTTTTAAAGGTACAGTATTCTCCTCAATTGTGTTAGAGTGCCACATGAAAGAAGGCAATGTGACTGTAAGGGGGGGAGAATAGAGTGCATGGGAGAAGGTGCCGCTTTTTGGAGAAATCCTGCTCCTACCCCTTTGACAGTCAAATGCATGTGTAACCGGTCCCACACTGGATCCAAACCGGCATCCCCAGCGCGGGAGGCGGACGCGCTAGCAAGGGACACTGAAACCCAATGGGCTCTAGCATCTGTCGCTAGCACGTCTCTTAAGGTGTTGGGGAGTAAGGTTTACTCTGCACAGCTCTGTATCGCACTGTACCACACTGTACCGCTGGCCACCGGTACACATGCAGTGGTGTGGTGTTAAATTTCAGCTTTTTTTGACCAATATTATGAAATGAAATGATTGGGGAAAAAACAAAGCATAATGATGTTCATTTATGCGTTCTAAATTAATATGTAAAGAAAAAGCAGTACAATACTATGTATCACTCTATAGAAACTAAGGACAAATGTGCTTTGGTAATGGCGTTCTCCTTTGATGTAGAATGTTTTGGACTCCCTTGTAAGTTTCTATCAATATAATTGATAGCAGAATGTGTACAATGTGAATGTAGGCCAAGCTATCTGGAAGCATTGTGTGTTGACACGTAGCTCTGACTAAGACGAGCTTTAAAATGGTGTCTTCTGTTAAAAACAGGACCTGTCTGTCAGCCCGCTCAGCCCCATAATTGACAGATCAACTTTGAGGGAGCCCACATAATCAACAGCTGGTCCTGTTGATGCCATTCAAATTAGATGGGTGTTAAGGAATCTCCCGGCTGAAACGACATAAATTATACATAATGAAATCCAATTAACATTTTTACTCTGACAATTAAATACATTAAAGAGCCAGGGGTGTTGAAAAAAGGGGGAAAAGGAGAGGGGGTGGGTGGTGAGATGTTCGGCGGGGCGCTTTGTTTAAGACAACTAGCTACCGTAAACGTTCTCCCGCACCCAGCGCTCAAATGTTTACAGACCAATTAACGCCATCTGACAGCCTCTCAATCAAAACAAATGTCAGGTTTGCATGGAATATTAAGAGGAATAATGAAGTCAATGAATTTTATCTTTCGAGCCTCATGGCAAGTGGTACCCCAGAAGTTTGTAATATATATAACTTGGATGTCATTGTGGGATTACCCACATGTTAACTTTGACACATGAACAATTTTTCGATACGCCAAAATAATACTACCAAAATCCAAGTCTAAATCTTTTTTTTACTGCAAATTTCAATTTGGGCTTGAAGCTTGCCCAAGAACATTCTTTATTTTCCCTTGAGCAAGACACTTAGCAAGGTGTTGCCCTAATGGATCCAGTGTAGCCGCTGTGTAGTCAACATTAGAAAGCTGTGGTTGCAGTGGATAGCTCTAATTTTATGAATGTGATAAATGTGTAGGGCTGACGGTGCTGAAAAATAGCACAAATGCTTATTCAACCTTCATGCAAAATGAATTTAAAAGCTCTCATTTTTTAGTTTAACTAATAGAATATATGGTTTAATACAATGAAAAAGACCACATCCATTTAGCTTTATCCAGATGAAGAAAAATGTTATGACATTGGCCTTGGGCATATCCTTCCACTACATTTGACCTGAACTATGATAAAAACCTGCTTTGGCTGCCGGTCACAGATTCTCATCTAAGAGCTGTCCCTTTCTGCACCTTTCAGATGTCACTAGAGCCAGCCGCCAATCTCGCGGCTGCCTGGCTATCCGCTAACAACAGTGCTGTCCAATTGATGTCTGGTGAAAAAGCAAAAGGAAACCAAGACAGATGAGAATAGGAATATACAGTATATTTTTCACTCTAAAGTAAGAGGAGAAGCTACGAGGGCAGAGGTAAAAGAAGGAGCTTTATTATTTAGCCGTTTTCTGTGCGAGCGTGTCGTAAGGCCCGCTGGAGGCTGAAGCTATCTTCCCACATCGTGTCAGCTACATCTTTCTGATTACATCTGCTAAAAGCTACAAGTTTATTTAGTGTCTACATCAGCAGAGCCCAGATGGTCCCGGATAAAGATGCTATAGTCTGTGTCTCTTATCTTGGGACACAGGAAGTAAGGGCGGGAGGGGGTGACTGGAAGGTACTTAGCTGATCTTGCCACCTGCTGAAGGAATTGGCATTCATTAAAGTTACACTCCTCGATTTGGGTCCAGGTTGAAACCATCACTGCTCAGGTTTGACAGTCTGAGACCACGGGCCCCTCCCGCAGCTCCGCTCTATGTCTCCCTCTACAGAGCACCTGAGGCTAAAACCATTCTCTACCCCTCCCCTTACAAAAAATATATAATATATAATAAATAAAATAATAAATAATAAATATAAACAGTGAGTTGGAGCAGACATGTTGGGTTCTGTGGGCGCTATAATGCAATCGAGTGCACCTTTTATGAGCCCCGGCAAAGCAATAAAGATTTTAATTAAAGTAAAAATGGGTGGAGAAATAGTTTAATTGCCAGTGAAATCAGATGACACCACACGATTACGGCGTTTTCCTCCACATCTGGGGTTGATTCAATTACATCCAGCCACCGCCCTGCATGGCTCTCTCATCCACCACCTGAATAGGTTTCTAATGAAACTACCGCTGGGAAGGCAAACTCATCACATTGAGAGGTAAAAAAAAAAAAAACAGTGATTAGGACGGTTTTATTTTTAGGTGTGCCAGGAGGGTGGAGTGGTAATGGTGGATTGATGGTGGGGAGGTAAGAAAAGACGTGAGGGGGAAATGTTTTGCACGCTCAGTAATAGAGTGTCTGTACTTGGATCTAATGAGGGCTGTCTATAAACTGAAGAGCCTGATGTCTGTATCAGTTAAAGTCCTTGGCTGGCTTCTTCAATAGAATCGACACAATGACGTGGGCAGATGGGGATGTATGTACACAAGCTAAGGAAGGAGGGGGAAGATTTAGGAGTATGGCAGTGTGCACATGCATTAAATTCCTTCCTGGGGTTGGTTATCCATGGAATTTTAGTATCCGTCAAATTACATTTCCTCATGAATAAAAAAAAAATTCTGTCGCATGTGTGTGTTAGCATTTGCATACAAATGCATGTAAATGTGAGCCTGTAGGCAGATTTCAGGTACAGGAATTCTGTGGCAGCCATTAGGCTTAACTGCATTCACAATAACATAACCACAGTAAAGAGGACTATTCAAGGTCTAACAATGGGGATTTTAATAACCTTTATTCATTTTTAATAAAACAATAATGTGCTGTTTATATAAGGGCACATTATTTTAAAATCCTTCGTTGACAAAAAACCTGAAGTCTGAATTAATTTATTTTTAAATGTCTGTATAACATTTAAAAGTAATCTTTTTGCACCTGCTGTGTCTCCAAACGAATACATGATGCAGTAATATTGATGCAGCGTTATCATTTGCATCACATTCATACTGACTCAGTAGTTTCTCCGTTTTTAATGCTTTATTTTAATCGATGACGCTGCATTCTTATTGAGGCAGGACCTCCTCAGACTGAGGTTGTATTTTCATAAACAGGCTGCAGTTTTTGCACTGCAGTGTATGCAGAGAGAAAAAATAAGACCTGTTCTATCTCACGGCGTGACGTCATGTCAGGTCTAGATGAGAGCACACATTTCCCCTTTTGTTTGGTGTTGGCTGACGTGAGCGACACTGTTGAATTTTGGGAAAGGGGCTAACCACTGTGAAGTTCTGTCTGGGTGTCTCTTGGATAAGTGAGAAAAATAGCTGCCCGTATGCTTGTGTACCAGCAGGGGGACGGAGTGTGTGTGTGTGTGTGTAATGGGCACATGCTGGGATCGAACACACAGGCTAGTGCATGTTGTCCATTCTCTCTCTCTCTCTCTCTCTCTCTCCCGCTCTCACTCTCGCTCTCTCGCCCTCTCTCTCGCTCTCTTGCTCTCTCTCGTTCTGTCTCGCTCTCTCTCTCTCTCTATCTCTCTCTCTCACCCACACAAATGCGCGCACACACACACACACACACACACACACACACATCTTAGAAACACTGATTGTCATCTTCTCTCTCATCTCTCTCATGCTCATTGTCTCTGTGGAACACACTTGTGTCGCCCCTCTGTACCCTGCCAGCTCTCCTCACTCTAATAGCTAAATTCACAAGAACAGTTCTGACTGCTTTCCGTCCTCCTCCATTAAACTTGCTGCTTCCTATGTGTGATACTACAGTATGTAGTGTTGTTGGAGGGTCCTTGTTGGTGAAAGTTGCTGGGTTTGCCCCGCAGCTGCTCTGTTTACTTCGAAATGAATGTTTTTATTTAGAATTCTGTATGTCCTCTTCAAGAAGTGTATCGCCAATAGTCAAAGAGACTGTGGGAAATGCAACTACATGACAAGCATGTTTTCAATATGTAGCTTACATTAATGCATGTTGTATGGGGATTGCTAAGCAAACATATGGCTCAATTCATTTTCATGGGTTTTGGCAATTTGCACGTGGAGAGCTGCTTCACCTTTTTCATGGTGTTTGTTTTGCAGTCCTTTTACTGACATGGAAAATAATACCCAGGCACCACATTGTGTTTCTGTTTGTGTAAACAAGAATAAATAAAGGGATGTTGGCTCTATATTGTCAAAAGAAATGTATTGTTTTTCCACCTTAACCAACCGAATAACTACTATAAACTATATCTAGAAAATGGACTGATAATTGATTTAATAGTATTTCAATGAATTGTTTATTTTAACTTGCCTAAAAAACAGCCTTTACCAGAGAGTCACACCTTTTTTTCATATAAAAATCCCTGACTTCTTCCGGCACACTGACCCCTCTGGTGAAATCCATCCATCCTTTCATCCTTCAGTTTATCCACGTTAGTGTGGTGCTGGCAGCAGAACCAACATTTAAAACATGCTTTTCTCCAGTAACTCCCTGCAGCACCTCCTGAGGGAATTTCAAGACACTCTTTCACCAGCTGGCAGTTAAAATCCCTACAGCGTGGTGGTTTTCTGCCCCAAGGACTCCTAGTTGGTACTACCTCCAAAAAGATGCACCCAGAAGGCAATCATACTGGAATAGAGACCTACTGCTGTACATCTATACAGCACCCTGGATGAGATGCCACTGAATACACAGTTTTCCCAGTCAGAATATAATATGAAAAGGTTGTTTCAAAGGTTATTTGGCCTGTACTGTATTTCAAAAGAAATCAGAGGTTTCCCACATCTGTCTGCCGTCCACCACCCTCAGTGGTGGGGGGGGGGGGGGGGGGGGGGGGGGGGGGGGGGGGGGGGGGGGGGGGGGGGGGGGGGGGGGGGGGGGGGGG